>BROG01000462.1:417500-599817 GCA_030159075.1 Atrina japonica | reverse complement strand
ATCCTCATATACGCTAGATGTGCCGTTTTGGTACTTTGGTCGGTCTGACCTACTTTCTTGAAACTAGGTCACAGTCACTAAAATCGTTTCAGGAGCAGAACTCCTAAACTACTGCAAGACTGCAATTCGATATACGGAACTGCTAACATGCAATTCAGCTTTTGGGTGTGTACAAAATAGTTTCTTGGGTCACATCATACTTGCACCAATGCGAATAGTATTCCACAGGTTTATTGATCTTGATTATCAATTAGGATAGATCAATTTTCTTTTTCACTATATATTACTACGCTGCGAAACTATCACTATAAGTAGGTCATGAAAAGATAACCCACCAATGAATTTTAACCTGTAACTGGATATTTTTATTATTCAAGTTGACTTTATTTTAAATATGAGTTAATACAGACATCTTAAATTTTTAGTGTAATCTACACAGTATTTAATAATAAGATCCAAAAATAAGAAATAGACCTATACTTTGCACCTACTCCTATCAGTGGAATATCTCTGTACCACACTCGTAATAATGAATGATTCTATTAATCTAGTATAATCTGGATATATATAATATTATATAAAGTCGAACCCGGATATATTGAAATCAAAAAGGAAATGACTTCTTCTTTCATATGAAAAAGATTTTCAAATTAACTTTGTTATAATCAATGTTATTAAAGAAATTTCACTGGGGAATCGAAATCATTTCAAATGAAGCAGGATTTCAATATAATAGGATTCAATATAAGTGGGTTTGACTATATACATTGTACACGAAACAGAAATTACGGTAATGCAAGAAGTAGTCCGAACTTTCTGTCCCGATTTTAAGTGATTTTTTTTTACCAAAAAGTAAAATTGGTTAAAATCAGGACAGAAAGTTCAGTCTATGTCAGAAGGTGGTACAATGTAACTCACTTTGGGACTATGGACCAACATCTCATACCTAGCCTTGAATAGAGGGAAATATTATAGTATGTAGTATGGGTGACCCTTAGAAATTAACAAGGGGATTTCAACTTTACATTGATTTCACGTAACCATACCGGGCTGACCTCCTGTACAGTGGGGAATATTACAGTACAGTCTGAGCAGACCTTAGGAATTAGCATAACACTCAAATCAATGTGATAAGGAGTTCCGCACTTGCCGGGGGGGTTGAATCCCATGGTGTATTCTACGGGACTTTAGACTTTACCTTAACTTTAGGTCAGGACTCTGGGCTAACCTCTCATATACAGCACATAGTGGGAAATATTCTAGTAACGTCTGGGCGGACCTGTTAAATTAACAAAATCAAATTTCAAAAGGTTTTCTACGAGTCTAGGGGATGTGGATTATATATGTACCGGTGCTTAATTATAATTAAGGACACTGGGCGTTCCTTAAAATTAACATATAACAGAAATATCAATAGGGTACTCACTTCGGGGCTATTTCCATAGTGTTCTACTGGTGTATGGAATATGGACATCATACTAGGCTAACCTGTGACCCAGCTGATAATCTTATACTAATAATAGTAATATTTAGCACTGATGGTGGCACCATTTAAATTACAAAGTTTTCCAAAGCTAAGAAAGTCATCATTTTACAGTGGTTACTCTTGGACGGATTTCGGAAATACTTTTAGATTTATTGTTTGACCTTGTATGATACAACTTTCTCTTTAGAAAATACATATACTTTTTAAATTGGGGCTCAACTGATGAAGTTGTTAGAAACGATTGTCTTGAGAATTATAACTTTAGTATTATGTTTTTAATATTTATTATTACTTATATTTTTAGTTTAAAATAACAACTCATTTTTATCCTAGAAGTACTGTGCTTTTGTCAAATCAATAAACAATTGTACGTCTTTATATCAAGTACATACATGTATGTTGGAATGGCTCGTTAACGTCACATGAAGATAGCTATAGTGACGTTATATTTAGCTATACACATATTGATGATGGTTTAAAAGTGAAGTCTTATGCATTCAAATTGTAAATATTTGCAGAAACAAATCATATTAACAGTTTGAAAACAAAAAAAGAAATATCATTTTACAAATACATTTTATCCAAAAGTGGCTGCCGTTTTAATAAAAAAGAAGTCCAAACATTTTTGCGTAAGGAATGATAATAGGAACAGGTTCTCTATATTTCATACAGAACTTCCCATATAATTCCTTAATGGACTTGACTAATCAGTATTAATACAATATCTTGAAATATGAAAAAAGAAACTAAACTATGAAAATGTAGAATAATTATGGGCCGAGATCCAGATGAAGTCTGGTGATATATCTGTCTGTTTGTAATATTTATACTTCACCAGTAAAACGGCGTAGAATTGGAATCAAATGTCCATGATAGATAATAAAAACTACGTTAAGTGCACTCGTATCGCTTTCTTCCAAATGCTGTCTATTTATCATGGGGAAAGGCATTGATAAGCCACTGTCAAACATGAATCATTTCATTTCTTTTATGAAAGTCATGCGAGAAGATACAATCAAGTTAAGCGTCACTGTATTTCATCATGATTTAACAATTTAAACCTAGTCTTGTCATTATGGGAGTAATTGAATTCTCTGAGACGGAAATCACAACCACATCGGCTACGATGCCCAGACACATTACTGGAACTATCCAATAGTCTGTCTGTTGACCTTTTGTCCGAAAGCATTCGCCACTCAGCAGATCAATATGGCTATAGATCTTTTCTTTTCCTCTTGAAGTATTTCCCAAAGGTTCAAAATGTGTTTTCAATATCGATTTCTACATTACATGACATTCATCGTTTCTCAGAATTGAGAAAAATTTAAGATAGGTCATGATGAAAGATTCTTTTATTAAATTTCGTCTTCTACACGTAAAGTAATTTTAACACTAACTGGAATAAATGAATTGCAAAGACATGTACTGAAATTGATTTGCTGCTTAATGCAATTCGTATATTTCATCAATTTCTAGAAAAGTTATCGAATTCCCTATTTGATCGACATGACGTAGTTCTTTTTTATTTAATCAAGATATATGGAAATAGAAGATCAAATTTGAACACAATTAATTAAAAGGCTATGTTTTTTTTAGTTTTAATCATATACAGTTGTTTTATGCATACGGAGAGAAATATATATTTCTAACAACACGGTGACTTTAACATTTCCGTTTAAGTTGTAACATATCATTTCGTATTGTATTTGTACATGTTTAATTATTTTCATTGTTTTTTTTCTCACGTGTACGATGGTATCTGACTGAGGAAGTGAAACAATAATACACAGAAAATGGAAATGGATCGGCCATGTATTAAGATTGGGCAATGGAAGGGAGGGAAAAGGAAACTTGGCAGGCCAAAATAGCATGGAGGAGGTCAACTTGCAGAAGAGATCAAATCTGGGATGGAGCAATTGGGCGTCAGCTAGGACTGTGGCTAGAAAAAGAGACGTGGATGCAGTGTATTGGGGCCTTATGCACCAGGCCAACTGAGCAGGAGATATTTTAGGTGGGATGGAGCAGTTGGGCGTCAGCTAGGGTTTCGGCTAGAGAAAGAGACATGTGGATACAGTGTATTGCGGCCTTACGTGCCAGCGTGCGCGAAGAGGATAGGTGAAGTGAAGATGTACTCTTTTAGAAATTGTGATGTTATTTACCTCATAATATTAAATTCACATAAACTTTATCCTTAGTAATTACCGCGACGTAAAATTCTTTAAACCACCGACAAACTATTATTTAGCATTTTCAACACGGGATTAGATAATTCATATATTTTAAAAGAACTGAAGAAACGTTTGACACGGTATTAATTAAATTGTCATTCCCGTCCTTTTTATTGGGTTGAAATTTGAAGAAAACGCATTTAATCATCTTTTACATTGAAAGGACCAGCGCATGCTGTCTTTTTATATAAGGACGTTCGACTGAGATGTTAAAAGTCTAATATCTGACCTGATCATACCAAAGAATTTAAAAATGGTACGTGACTGTTCAGTCGCGTGACACGTAAAAAAACCCTGACTGCATTGACCTAAATCCATAGCACAGGTCAAAATCTATGACACTTCACTTAAAACTGGTGATATCTCCATATGAGTACAATATAGGCGGATTGTAAAACAATATATGTATACACCAAGCATTGGTAAAATCACTCTGTTGTAATGTATAAGAAGAGAAGATCTTAAAATACCGTCAGGGCAAAAATATACCAATATAATTATAAAACGTCTCTCATCGTCACCGTTTTCTGATATGTCGCGTAGAGGACCTAACTCAATCTTCTATCGGGTCGCGTGTAGATGACCTCAAATAGGTTTGCAATGTTCGGCCAATTAAAATACGACTGACCAAAGTTAGAAAGTGTATCCAATGGGAAAGAGATGTAACGTATTTTGTAAAAAGGAAAACATCAGCCCGCAAAATTCCATCGGAATATCATCCAATTACGAATCTGTCCAAGGTTATGAAAAGAGTTCTCTATTGTTGTTTATGACGTCAAAAAACCTTGTTACCATTTCATCGTTTTCAAGATAGCACTTTCATTGGTCAAAACTAACACACTTTCGAGTTAATCTGCACGTAACCCCATTGCAGATTGCGTTAAATTCTACACACGATATATCGGAAAACAGAAGCGATTAGAGATCGGTTTTAATAAGATAATAGTAACAAATATAGTTCAATATAAACAAATAACATAAGTATTAATCGAAAGACAGTTCATAAGACAATATACTAATTAGGTGAAAATTGGACTCACACAAACCTCTGAAAATCCAGAGGCGGAATCAGGTTTCATCGAGGCGTACGCCCCCTCCCGAACTCGACCGGTCCTTAACCCGTCGCCGTAAAAATGTACATATATATCATTTCACATGGTAAAGCTACAAAATTTCGCCATGCTTAACTTTAATAACTTAAAATATAAAGTGTTATACAAAATAATTTGTTTTTTTTTCTATAGTTTTATTGTATAAGTTGTGTTCCTCTGGACATCTACACATGTGAATGTTAAGCAGAAATTTATTCAAATAATTCACATTTAAAAATAAGAAATCTTCCAAACATGATTAAGAGTAGAGTGCGTGGAAATTTGTCCACGCGTGTAAGCGGATGCCCGAAAAACAATGAAAAATAGATCGTCTCTTGCAGAAATGTATCAGATGAAAATTGGACAAATACGGACCTTTGAAAGTCAATGTGGTATCAGGAACCATGGAGGAGTAAGATTATCCTGTCCACCGACCACATTTGACATGAGTTCACAATTAAATTCAAAAGAGATAATTATCATAAACGGGAAAACGTGTAATTCAACAAATACAGATAATAGTTCTTGTTAAATTTACTGTTTGTAGTACATGGTACCAGAAAAAGTAAATTACTTCAAAATTACTGATAATGGTAGATGGTACTTTAAAGTGGCATTAGCTGTGTTTTTTTTAACAATTTGTTCCCACTTTTTTATTACATAGATTGATATAAAATAACAAAAAAGAGATATACAAAAGCATAAAAAATGTTCTATATATTTTATGAAAATTGCTTCTGAAACCCATTTTTGGAACTTTTCACTTGCAATTGAAAAGCCCATCGTTACTATATACTCGCCAATATATAACTGAAATATCGATGAAAGTGGCGTTAAACAACAATAAATAAACAAACAAACTTACTACATGTATTAATGAATACCACACTGGACCTGACCTCAATTATTTTCACAAAAAATATAGAAATGTAAGATTTTGTATGACTGTGTAGAACTCTTATTTAGTATTGCACATCAAGTACAAGTAGTAAGAGTAGAAAAATCGAAATATTTTTGGGGGTAAATACAGCTAATTCCCCTTTCAAATCACTGATAATGGTACAAGATACTTCAATATTTAATGATAGTAGTACATGATACTTCCAAATTAATGATAATAGTACATGATACTTCAATATTACTGATAATAGTACATAATACTTCAAAATTACTGATAATAGTACATAATACTTCAAAATTACTGATAATAGTACATAATACTTCAAAATTACTGATAATAGTACATGATACTTCAAAATTACTGATAATAGTACATAATACTTCAAAATTACTGATAATAGTACATAATACTTCAAAATTACTGATAATAGTACATAATACTTCAAAATTACTGATAATAGTACATAATACTTCAAAATTAATGATAATAGTACATGATACTTCAAAATTACTGATAATAGTACATGATACTTCAAAATTACTGATAATGGTACATGATACTTCAAAATTACTGATAATAGTACATAATACTTGAAAATTAATGATAATAGTACATGGTACTTCCAAATTAATGATAATAGTACATAATACTTCAAAATTACTGATAATAGTACATAATATTTCAAAATTACTGTTAATGGTACATAGTACTTCAAAATTACTGATAATGGTACATAATACTTCAAAATTACTGATAATAGTACATGATACTTCAAAATTACTGATAATAGTACATAATACTTCCAAATTGATGATAATAGTACATAATACTTCAAAATTACTGATAATAGTACACGATACTTCAAAATTACTGATAATGGTACATGATACTTAAAAAAAAACATATTATGGTACACATGGTACTTCAAATTGTCAGCAAATGGTACATAGTACTTTGGAATTACTGATAATGGTACATGGTACTTAAAAATGACTAATTATGGTACATGGTTCTTCAAAATTACAGACAATGCTACATGGTACATCATATTTAAATACGTACAACTGTACATGGTACTTCAGATACAGATAATTGTAAATATTATAAACATACTACCAAAGTTATAATGCTCAAGACGATATCGTTTCTGTCAATTAGACTTCATCAGTTGAGCTCCAATTTAAGTTATGTGTATTTTCTAAAGAGAAAGTGGTATTATACAAGGTCAAATAATATCTCTAAAACTATAGCCGAAATCCGTCGAAGAGTAACCACTGTAAGAAAAAATATCTGAATTTAAATAATGTTAACAGTGCCAAATATTACTTCAGTATAATGTAAATGATGTTTAGAAATACCGATAAGAATAAACGATACATCACAATTACAGACAACGGTACAAAGTTCTTCAAATTACATAGTATTATTAATTTTGTCTTATGTTTATGACTCACACAATATTGTCTCTAAAGAATGCATACTGTAGATAACTAGATCGATATGTTTCAAACAGATAAAATCAGCAATTTGTATATACATTATAAATGATAGTTTGCATGCTAGCAGGGTGACTTCTATTGATCAAGACCTTAACGGGTTTCAATTTTGGTGTATTTCTCGATGAGGCATTATAAAATTCTGGAAACATGTCTGTTGATTGAAGATTAGGTTAAAATGAAATGGAAACTTTGATAACAATATAGTTGTAAATTTCTACGTAATATGTTTTCTTTCATGTATGGTTGTTTGGTATGAAATCAAACAAATCAGCCGTTTTAAAACGTATCAGCAGTGGAATATCTCTGGAAGTTTGGTATTTCCAATCCTTGAATCATTTAATGGAGTGACAAGAATTTGTCTCCTCGGTAAAAAAAAAAAACTTAATCAATAATTTGAATTGATGAAAGCAAACTCTCCTGATGATGCCTGGATGGAATTTTACAGTAGAAAAGTTATCACAAAACGCTATCCCTGTCAAGTGATTTAACATTTGATGAAATAGAAAATCCCCCTCCTATTTTCTCCAATTAATGCAAGTGCAAGGTAAATTAGTGCTAAAATGTCACGCAATACATTTCGTGTTTTTCCTATCTGTTTGCGAATTTTTCAAAATTCGAAGACCATTTTCACTTATTTTTGGTTTTGATATGAAATATCCTTTGTTTGAAGCGAATGACTTTGTTTAAGATGGGGAATGTATTACAACTGAATTATGTTTCTAAGAAAAGATTAACCTTTCTTAAAATATACACAGGCGTTAGAAAATTAGAATCTTGAATAATAGTGTGTACGCCACATTCAGCAATGTTTCAATTATATGGCGGCGGCACATTTTCAATGGTGGAGGAGTGAACCAGGTTACAGTTGTAACCGGATACTGCTGACCCTCCACAAGTATACTGGCAAAGTTTCTCACAAAAAACAAATTGGTTTCTCTCTATCACCCCCATATGGAGTTTATATTTCACAAATGATCCGATATGCCAGGGCGTGTACAACATATGGGAATTTCATATACAGAGGTAAACTACTCACTGACAAATTATTGACACAGGGATATAGAAAACCGCGTTTAATGTCAACGTTCCGCAAATTTTACGGTCGGTATAATAGTCTTGTTTGTGACTACTTTGTTTCACTAAGTGAAATGTTGAGTTGCCTTTTCGTTGGCGTTTGTTGAGACGCCTGTACCGTGTGACGTGTTTCATTGGACTGTGGACTCACGGCGGGTGTGACCGGTCGACAGATACTTACTCCTTCATGGCACCTGATCCCACCTCTGGGTTTCCAGAGGTCCGTGTTTGTCCATTTTTACCGGATTTGTATCTATGTCCTGGACATTCTATTGATTTATGCTTTGGTATCTGACGCAGCCATGAATGTCCCCCCCCCCCACCGCCCCGGGACAAAAATAGGTTAAGGTTAAATAAAAACTATTATAAGGAGCAAATCCCGTTTTGTCGGATATTATATTGAATTTAATCATATTCTGATATTTACACTCGTATCTCATATAAATATTGTAACACGGGTTTATTGAAACTGAGGGGGATAATTATTTACTTTTAAAGGTATTTAATAAATATGGTCAAGGACTTAAATTAATTTCAAATGCAGCATCAATATAACAAAGTTCAATATAAATGGGTTTGACTATAATTGGCATTTGACAAAGGTTATTTTGGTATTGACAGATGATTCTTATGATGAGAGTGACTATGGTCAAAACAACGCCCCCTGCTGTGGTACTAGGTACTTAAAATATTCTCTTTGGAAGCGGGATCGAGTGATTCATGACACTGGGTCAACCGAAGAAACTTTTTAAAAACTGGCTTCTGTTCCATCACTAAGTGAATACACTTTAAATGCATAGTTATATTGCATGAGGTTTAATTAGTAATTGTTGTATCATTACATTAGTGTTATGGCTGTACTGACAGTAGATTGTCGACTTAATTATTCCACTTAATGTCAGTGTATTACACGTGTAGTAACCCAGGGTTTGTTGCTGAAAGCAGTTAAAATGGTGATTGTTATAACAACGTATTATACCAAACTATACACTTAATTGTTGGTATTGTATTTGTCGTACCATACAAATGTGTTCGCCCTATCAAGGGATGTGACGCTATAAACAAACATATTATAAACTATTAAATTGTTCGCAGTAGCGAGATTTGTGACATAGCATACAAACACATTATAAACTATTAAAGTGTTTTCGCAGTAGCGAGGTTTGTGACGCTATAAACAAAAAATATTATAAACTATTAAATTGTTCGCAGTAGCGAGATTTGTGACATAGCATACAAACAAATTATAAACTATTAAAGTGTTTTCGCAGTAGCGAGGTTTGTGACGCTATAAACAAAAATATTATAAACTATTAAAGTGTTCGCAGTAGCGATGTTTGTGACATAGCATACAAACATAAATACCAAAGTATTCTCCGAAGTGAGAAATGTGATATGCATACACAAATACTAAAGTGTTCATAAGAGCGAGATTCGAGATGCAATTTTAAAACACAAATACTAAAATGTTCGGAATTGCGAGGTCTGACGTAATGTACAAAAATAACTGCTTAAGTGTTCGTCCCATCGAGGTTCGTGACACAATAAAGAAACATAACTACTGAAATATTCGCAGAAGCGAGGTTTCTACCATACTCTACAAACATAAATACTAAAAAATACCCATGTTACGAAATATTACAGTACAGTTGGTCGTTGATATGCACAAATCTCGAGAAAAAAAAATACGCACAAAAAACAATAAGTCAGGGACGGGAACAGATGTCATTGAAGAGTGAGACTCCTTATTGATTAGCCCGAGTCAAATTTTGTATAAACACTGTATTGTTTTTATTTACTCTTACACATTAAATAAAAATACTACCTTTAGTATTGACGGCTACAGGCACTGACAAATAGTGCATTTTAGAAATCCTTTTAGCTCATTTATCACCAAGGAAAAGTTTTTATTTTAAACTACAACATCGGAAATGAACATATTACATAACAAGCCATCGACGTTGCATATTAAACGCATTCATAGTCATTGCATGAAGTTTTCACAAAGTTCAGATTTAAAATGAATCTGTCGGAACACGCGTAATAACAGATATGCGACATTATTAGTTATAATTATTGTAGTTGTAATATATATATATAGAATATTTGTCAATATTAGATGAATAATATTTGTCAATATTTGAAGAAGAATATTCCATCTTTTAAGGCAGAAGAATACATATTTAACACTCGTGCTACACACTTTTTCTTCTGTCTCACACTATTATATAAATGTCATTGATAAAAAATATATATTATATTATATAATCTTACATATAATCTTACGTGCGTGCATGCCCGCGTCAATGTGTGTGTGTATGTGTGTGTGTGTGTGTGTGTGTGTGTGTGTGTGTGTGTGTGTGTGTGTGTGTGTGTGTGTGAATCTACATTTAAATCAGTATATGTTAAAACCTCCAATAAGTAATTCTAAGACGTTTAGATTATCGGTCAAGTATTCATGATCCTTTAAATATATGATAACCAGCCATTTACACGTATAATGATAAGATGTTGTACAGCGCGAAACCATCAATAGGACATTTACCAATTCAATAAACAGACCGTCACTTTAACGATAACCGCAATCAATATATTTATCGCATAACCACGCATCCCTGTTAAAATAACGTAATGCTTCTAAATACGCTACGGATGTAATTTTCAATAACGAGAAAAAAATCATAGCTCTCACTCCTTTTCCCTCTCTTAAGTCTTTTAAATATTTTTTGTAGAAATATATCAAATTCTTAATTACTGGTAAAAGAGATTTCTCCAGAGGATATTAGGAAGTTGTTACAAAATTTAAAGATCTGGAATCTGCAAGTCAATTTCAATACAAAACGTTTTCAAGCAGCGTGAAACTGATTCGCATCAATCACTCTTAGAAAGCCATAAGAAATTTCTCTATTATTGTCTATTAGTATTGGAATAAATATGCCTTTTCACAATCCGGAGACAAAAATGAACCAATCCTACGACAGTGACGGAATACAGTAAAATTTATATGAACTGAAATAGTTTGAAATGAATTGTTATGGTGATGAATGAAATTTCTTTGCATTTCCCGATCACTGATTTTGGAATATGAGAAATTACTAGTAATATTTAGTGTAATATGTATTTTTGAAGCTGACTCGTAGGTTCATAAATTTGGGAGGGTTTATATATCGCATAAATCAAATAGTTGTTAAGTCTCTAAAGACATATTATAACGCATGTTCCCTTTCAGCCATGTTCCCTTTCAGCCATGTTCCCTTGATTTTAAATAGTGTTTAACGCCACACTTAACAATATCACATTGATAAGGTGGCGGCCAGTCTTTTATAGTGGAAGAGGGGGGAACCCGGTTACCATGGTACCCGGGAAGAGACCACCAGCCTTCCACAAGTTAACTGGCATATTTTCTCACAATACTCAGCTTAGGTTCCAGTGGGATTCGAACCTGCGCTGACAGGAACTGGAGACCCCTTTTCGACGAACTCTATCGTGTAATCAATGAACCAGACTGCTTTCAATCAGACAGTACACGTAAAAAGCTAGTTGTGGCCTTTGCTTCAACATTGAGATATATAGACGGCTGTTTTGTCAAATGATAGTGTTCATACTTACGTTACACTATACATCCCAGAAATGAAGACGTACAGTGAAGAACATATAGATATTGGAAACTCCATCTGCAGCAAATACGACAAGATACAAAAAATACATCAAGGACCTCAGCACGACGAACACTTGCGAATAACAAACGGGATCTGACCAGGGCCCCTGAAGACCCGTCGCAAATGTGAAAATTAGACATGCCACAGAAGAGTCAAGAACTATGTTTTGTGCATGGATATTTCAGTTACAATAAATATACAGTAA
The DNA here is from genome assembly GCA_030159075.1 of Atrina japonica. Classification (NCBI taxonomy): domain Eukaryota; kingdom Metazoa; phylum Mollusca; class Bivalvia; order Pterioida; family Pinnidae; genus Atrina; species Atrina japonica. The sequence goes on along the minus strand of BROG01000462.1, from coordinate 587,674 downwards.
AACCTCCTTATAATACCCATCATTTATTTGTCACTTTACGACACAATCTTTAAAAGTCAAACTTTTCCTTCTATAATTTCACCAAAGGTTTCTTACAACATTTCGCCAAACCCTTTTGCCAAATTTGGGTTGAAAAAATATTGGCAGTATAATGAGATTTAACTACATATCGATAATGATAATCAAGTGCGATTAATGTTTTACGCCACACCCAACAATTTTTCAGTTATATGGTGGCGGCAAATTTTTAATGACGGTACAATTGACAGTAAGTCATCTAACAAAACATGCTACAATCCCCGCTTTCATAGCGACAACTCTCTACATTGAAGTAGAATCAACACGTTTTAAATCAACATTAATCGCAAATGTCCCCCTTCCTTCCTGTTGATAAGACTACTCGCCCACAGAAAACATCAGAGATGCATTTCTAATCTTACTTTGAATGCTAGCTACATAGTACATTTTCAGTCTTTCATTGGAAATCATAATCTCCGTTGTTTTAAGTGGTATTTGCTGTGTTTACCAAAATAATATTTTTATCTACTTTTATTACTTGTACATGATTTATAATAACAAATAATAGTTATACAATTTTATACCTATGTATTTAGTGAAATAACGTTCATATAGAGATAGTAAGGTTGATTTCATCAAATGCAAGTGAAAAAGTGCCAAACCTAGGTTTTAAAAAATATACAGGAATGTAAGACTTTCATTGTAATGTATACCTCACTTTTTCCTGTATATCAATATAAAAATCTCAGATACCAAGGTATAAATCATTAGGATGCCCAGAATATAGGTACAAAATGTTAAAAAATGGACAAACACGAACTTCTGGGATCAGGTGCCATGGAGGAGTTATCATCCCCTGTCGACCGGTCACACCCGCCGTCAACCCACAATCAAATTAAAATGAAATACATGAGGAACGAATCCACGTCATGATTGGTACAGACGTCTGAACAATGGCAGGTAACTCAACATTTCTTTTAGTGAAACGGAGTAATCGCAAACAAGACTTATACCGACTGTTAAATTTCCGGAACGTTGACATCAAACGCTGTTTTCGATATCCTTGTGTCAATAATTTGTCAGTGAGTAGTAGTAAAATGTAAGAAAAAATGAAAAAAAAACTGCTAATGTCCCTTGAATGAAACAATAGTGACCTTGTGTAACATTGGATTTTTAAGAATCCAACCCTGATAGCATGCCTGGGTTATGAGTTTTCATATTTGTCTTTCACTCATTCTTTTCATGCCATTAATGCTGGCTTTGTTAAAGGTCTGGGATTCACGCAGATTGGACTGGTCAAAATAGAACATTAGACATTTCCATGGCTGTAGGAAGTTATGACGACCTGTTTTCCAATGGTATGTCATATGACCTGAAAATGACTTGCCGCGGGTAAACAAATTGTCATCTCTTCCTTCCGCCAGGGCAATATTATACCTACATAGAGAATGAACAGACCTTAGCTTCAGAAAGGTGATAATACTGTCTGCTGTGATGTGACATCTTTGTTTATGTTTATTTTCGGAACATCTTTGAGAGTTCCGTATCACTAAAGACAATTCTGTATAAAACCCACAAGGGGTTCCGCATGGGGGATACGTGGGAGGGACACTTAAAGTTTTGTCGCCCTGGTACATGACGGCTCTCGATCACTCCCTGACTTTGTATAAAATATGTCCTATAGAACTTCTAGTCGTTATCATTTGTTTACGTCTAAAGTCCTGGGATTTTGATACTGCTAACATATACGTAATATTTGTATCATTGTTCTTTTATATCTTGTGTAGATATTTCACCTGTTTCGTAAAGTTCAAAAAGTTTGGATCTGCTCTATGGGTTCTTGCTTATACAATAATAGCTGTGTTACTACCACGGCTAGCGTGACACGGGGCCCCGGTTGTACGTCTCATTTGAAAGACATGTGTTTTTTCTCTTCTTATAACGAGTGCTCGTCAAAGGAAAAATACTCAATTTTGTTAAAGTTTTGGTAGCCTAAAATCGTACGCAGGACCTGCATGCTAGTAGTTATGCTACTGAAATATTGTATTTTATTGTATTTAACACTTAAACTGCAACACTTCCTCTTCCATACGTTGATATAGGAGACCAAATTTTAAATAAATCGACTTTCTCGCTGTTTACGCACAACCTAAATATAATATTCTATTCCACGTTCCACACATGTTTCGTTGTATCCATTCAATTTATTTTCAGCATCTTAATTCAATTTTGTTTTGAATTTCTCTCTGTTTATTTATGTTCTTTGTGGAACTCTAAATAATTCCCACCTACGCTTTGGTGGTATAGTAACTAATTATAGGTGTATTCGATACCGCTGTTCCTAAAATATAAACACCTTATTTTTGTTACGATATATAATTGATGACGTTTTTAAACAAGGATCGCTCGTGTTCAATATAAAGAGCATTGCTTTATGGAGGCGGGGAATAATGAAATACCTGTTTTATCAAATACACAGAAACAAATGCTTTTAGATGGACATACAATGATATATAATCATATAATGGCGGGGAGTTTTTTATAGTGGAGGATACAAAGTACCCAGTACGACACCACCGGTCTCCCGCAAGAAAACACAGTTTGAGTATCAGTGGAGCTCAAACCAGCATTGCTAAGCGAGGCCATGATTTAAGGTGCAGTGTACTAGTCACTCAACCACGGAGGGCCCTCAGGTCATCCCTTAATGAAAGAAGCAAGAAGAGGCACAGTTTACAGAGTTAAGTAAAACCACCGCAACCCCTACGGACTGGTCATATAAGACTGAATGGAATGTCACTTTTAAGCTATCTAAAAGATGTTGGTTTAGAAGTTTTCTTAAAGATTGGAAATTTATCTTAATATAATTTTGTGACATTCTCCTGATGATACACCCAAGACATACAAGACCCAACCCACCCCACGAAAACAACAAAAATAAAATAGAAATATTGATGCTTGCAGTTCATGTTTTCTTGTGCAACCATGATCCTTACATTTTAATGAATTTAATAATAATATATATATATATATATATATATATAATCCAATTATTATTAAGTATATTATGTTTTTCAGGAATAATATACATAAAATAATAATTTTTATGTTTAATAATTATGATGCCTTACGCGACACAATTACGATATTTAAATAATAGATTAGTTCTAGTCAAATTTGGTGAAAAGGTCAAGTTTGGTGATAAGATCAAATTCGGTGAAAGGCACATTGGTGAAAGGGAGTCAGTGTCTGTGGCCGTGCTCCAGAATACTATCTAATTTTTCTGAGAAGGGGACTTCAAAATGTTTAACAAGATCCCCGTATCGACCATAACACTTATTAAACGACGACTCCATGCTTTCAACAACGTAACCTTGTGTAAGTAGTTTATTAGCTAGTTGTTTTGCTCTCAGAATAAAACATTCATTAGAAGAGCATGTCCTGGTATTACATATAAATGATAACGCCATAGGCAGGAGAAGATGGAATATTACTACTTAGAAACGGGAAATTCGTGTTATGGAAATTGAAATCCGCGCGTTTGTCATAAAGGGATGTGTGAAATTGACCGTCCTTTCTAATCGAAATGGGTAAATCTAGGTAAGAAGCAGATGTGTTGCTCTCTGTCGCCTCACTGATTTCTAGCTAAACAGGATGCATCTGGCGGAGGTAATTCTGAAATCCGGACAGAACATCGTCGATATACCTGTAAGTAAAATTGAAACGAGATGCTAACTGCTTTGTTTTCCTTTGGAGAGCAGAGACTGTATAAATTCCGCTTCATATGAATAAAAAAAGATGTCAGCCAAGAGAGCTGCATAATTGGTACCCATTGGAATGCTGACAATCTGCTGGAAAATGTTCCCGCAAAAACGACGAAGATGTTGTCTACTAGAAACCCCAGCATCTTGATAATATCGTTTTCAGTGTTCTTGTTATTGGAATCAGAGTGTTCCTTGACAAAATAAGGATCTTCATGATCTAACACTAGATATGCACAACATATAAAGATTTCATATACAGAGGTAAACTACTCACTGACAAATTATTGACACAGGGATATCGAAAACCGCGCTTAATGTCAACGTTCCGCAAGTTTTACGGTCGGTATAATAGTCTTGTTTGCGACTACTCTGTTTCACTAAGTGAAATGTTGAGTTGCCTTTTCGTTGGCGGTTGTTGAGACGTCTGTACCAATTGTGACGAGGATACACTCCTCATGTGTTTCATTGGACTTGACTGTGGACTCACGGCGGGTGTGACCGGTCGACAGGGGATGCTTCCTCCTACATGGCACCTGATCCCACCTTTTGGTTTCCAGAGGTCCGTGTTTGTCCATTTTTACCGGATTTGTATCTATGTCCTGGACATTCTATTGATTTATGCTTTGGTATCTGAGGTTTTTATATCTGCGAGTTTTATATAATCCAGCTAAGATCTTTCGTCACTTCTGTTAAAACATCAACGGGTGTTAATTCCCGATACAGTACCCCAAATATTTAAATTGACTTTAGGGAAATGGAATTTATGATACGATTTTTTGAATTTTTCATTTTGCAAGCCTCTGGCGAGTAAACATGGAAAATTCATAACGAGTAACATAAATGTGATATGAACAGAAACTCGTGACAGATTCTTTCTTATCATATACTCAAACATATGCAATATAAACGTCATTTTATATGATAAGGGATGGGAATAGATATTGCTGTCGAATTGAATAGGTACAAATAGTGCACAAAACATATTGGAAATATCGCTTATATTTGAATAAATACATTTTAATTTTTTAATTTACCTATACTTTATCAGATGTTAAAATTAGCAAAATTACCGACTTGAGAACAACAAAAGTTAAAAATCACCTGCATAACATGTTTTATTCGAATGTCCCCATTCAAGTTTAAGTGACGCAACAAACACCAAGTGACGTCATCGTCAATTTTAGATGAATGAAATGATGTCATCGTCATCCTTCAGTTGAATGAAGTCTGTATACGTATTGAATAAAAGTAGTTCAGTTTGCTGCACATTAACCACCTCTAGGCTTTATTATACGTGCATAAAATATAAAATATATATATAATATTTATGTAATTTGTTATGACTACAAAATGTCTCAGATACCGAAGTGTAAATCTTTAGGATATCAAGGATATACATACAAATCTGGTAAAAGTGGACAAACACAGATCTATGGAAACCAAGAGGTGGAATCAGGTGCCATGGAGGAGTAAGCATCCCCTGTCGACCAGTCACACCCACCGTGAGTCCACATTCAAGTCCAAATGAAATAAATGAGGAACGAATCCTCGTCAAATTGGTACAGTCGTCTAGACAACCGCCAACGAAGCTGCAACTCAAGATTTCACGTAGTAAAACAGAGTAATCGAAGACAAACTATTACACCTTTTATACCTTTTCCTGTAATTTCCAACTTTTTTCTTGACTTTTCCAACTTTTTTCTTGGAATTTCCAACTTTAATGTTGACTTTTTCAACTTTATTCTTGGCTTTTCCATATCTGTACCCGTTAAATCTATTAAAAAACAATATGTATTTGTATGCATTAAAGAAACAATAGAGTATTCAGATTATGTCTGCTGAATTTCTCTATGTTTTCAGAGTTAATAAGTTTGACAATGAAATAAAGATGCCACCATTTAGTGTCTGCAATGCAAAAATAACCTTTTTATGTCTTGTAAAATCATAATAAAAAGATTCCGGGGGAGAATGCCCCTATTATATTTATTATGTTTTCTGAGATATTTTTCTTTTGAGTTGTATAAGCAATGTGAAATATTAGCAGTTGGCGGCTTAGTTTCAATTCAGGGTGCTGATAAAACCACTAAAAGATATGTGTTAAGTAATCTAATGCGCAGTAACCGAGTATTGAATTAGTATATATTTATGCTAATCCTTTGAACATGTCCAGATCTGCCACTACGTTATTCTACAATCTTGATCGCAAAGTCAAAAAGTATGACCTTAAAAAGAATGAAAATAAATAGTCTGTCTTGTGACTTACTGAAAATAAGTAATCTGAGTTGACAAAATTTGCAATGCTGTCCCCAAAAGTCATCCCCTAGAGTTATATAAGGGTTTGAGCAATATAAAATTTAAGAATCCTATCGAAAAGAAACTTAAAATGCATCCATTTAATATACTACGGTTTTAAATAATTCATTATGTTCCAAATGTTTAATTTATTTGTATTAATGCTACATTTTACAAACTATATGCACAATGTCTGGAAAATAAGATTCACTACCATAGCCTCTCACGGTAGTTTCGATGTAGATATATCATCATTTTCCCTTTACATTCACCATTGTAGTGGAGAATCGCCTGATTGCTAATCAGTAATTGTACCGTTTCGTGATACTTTACATGGTATCTTAAAATTGAAAACTAGGTTATAGATGTTCAAATTTATTTAATACAAACTGTCCGAGTGCCTCTTTATAAATGTAGGTCATATTTATATTAATCTTGACAAGTCCAGAAAAAAAGTTTGCAAAAGCCAAGAAAAAAGTTGCAAATTCCAAGAAAAAAGTTAGTAAAATCAACATTAAAGTTGGCAAAACTAAAAAAAGTTGGAAATTCAAAGAAACAAGTTGGAAATTAAAAGTAAAAAGTTGAAATCCTTGCGTTTGTTGTATAGCTTAGTTGCAAATATCCCGTCTGTGTCTATAGTAAGTATTATATCTAAGTATGAAGCGTGTGTCCTTGAGTCTGTTGTATTTCTAGTTCGCTGGGATATATTGCATCGACAAATGTATGACAATTGCCATAAGTAATTGACAAAAAGTCCTCAATATATCTAAATTTCAAATTAAAGGACACCGCTAACTTTGTTTTCTTTTGATTCATTAGTTTCTGAATGAAGTCTGCTTCGTCTGAATAAAGGAACAGGTCGGCCAATAAAGGAGCACAATTGGTTCCCATTGGAATGCCGACAGTGTTTTGAAAGATCGCGTCTCCAAACATTACAAATATATTGTCTATTAGAAATTCCAGCATGTTTTTATATCAACTTCAGTGTATTTATGTAAAGAATCAGTGTAGTGCTGGACAGAATAAGTTTCAAGATAACCAATCACTAGATATTTAAATTTTCTGGTACCACCTTTCGGAAAAAAACATGATGCTAAAAGACTTTCTTTTAATTTCCATGTGGAATATTTGTGTGAAAAGTCGTATTTTTTATACTGTGAATTTGAGAAAAATTGTGCGCTTTCAAATTTTCTAAAAGTTATTTAGAATTTTTAAGCATCCACATCTGATCTACACCGCTTCTGGAATAAGCAACTGTACAGTATTGTTGAAGTTTCTCTTGAACGTCTGCCAATGGTAGAACATTTGGTGGATCCTGCTATATACCTCTGCTTATGTGAGGTTTTGTGAAGGTTAGATATCCAATATAAATATGGTAGATCACAACCAGTATCGGTTGTAGGTACATCAAAGGCGTAATACGAAAACGTGATTTTGAAGGATCTCGTCCTTTGAAAGTGATCTACATGTGTGTAGGATTACCAGAATTCGTATTAAACCCTAGTTCTTCTAATAAACAAGTGTGGTAATGTGCCTTGCCTATACAAACTATATCATTTCAGGTTTCTTTCTGGTGGGACCAGTACATGTTGGTCATTTAATCTGTCCAGTTCAGTTACTACTTCTGGATCACTACATAAAGAGGGATAACGTGTTTTTATAGTTCTTTTAAGTTTCGAATACGAGATTTTATTAACCATCGTACAGCTTAAAGCCATTCAGACAAAGTGTCCGATTCCATGTCGTCATGTTTGGTCCAACGTCTGGCAGAATTAATAACTAAACAAAAATTTTGACGCCAATAAAGAAACGGGCTTCATGGTATTTAGGACCTCTTAAACTTTGTCTTGCCAATAAAAACTATCATGTGAGACTTTTGCTGGTGGGAGCAGTACATATTGGTCATGTATTCTGTCCAGTTCACGGGCTTCACGGTATTTAGGACCTCTTAAAATAAGATTTTTGAGGTTTTCATTTTAAACAATAGAAATGGCACCGGTGTTGAAATGTCCGATACGATTGTATTTGAAGGGAGATAATGCACTTGAACATATGACGGTGTTCTGTAGATGATGGTTGAAGTCTAGGCACTGCAAAACCCGTTTGTAATTGAATAGTTTGGATGCGATGCTAGGTGTATAGCTATATTAAATGCAAGGCGTGGTCTTCAGTTTAAGATATGGCGGAACATAGGACTGAACTGTTTTTTGTAATTTAGAACATTGCCATTGTTTAAAGGGTCTATATCTTTTCTGTAACTTTAAGATTATGGAAAAAACATTTCTGTTCAGAACATTCATCACTTGTAACGCGTGTAGGCTTGAACAGTCTGTGGGAAGGAATGTCCATTAAAATGGAGTTCAGTTGTATTCTAGGGTTCATTCTCGCTTCCTGAAAAAGTTCATTCAGAAGTGTAAAAGGAACAGAATAAAGTTCACTGCGTATGTGATGAAGGTAAAAATAAGTAATGACCTCATGTATGTTGAGTCTGTTTTATGAACGATATCCGTGATTTCGATTAATATGATCTGTGTATTAGAGAAATATCGTTGAAAGTGGTGTTAAACAACAACAAAGATCAAACAAACAATCCGTGTATTAGACATTCTATCTACCCCACTGTGTAATGGTGTTAATTTGATGGAACATTTTAATTCTAACGTAAACGAAATCACGGATATCGTTCATAAAACAGATTACTATATCTTTTGTGAAAAATTGAGAAACCCAGGTTTGGCACTTTTTCACTTGCTAATTGATTAACTCCATCTTACTATTTGTATATGAATACCACACTGGACCTGACCTTTTTTCACAAGATATATAGGAATATAGCAATTTATATGCCTCTGTATAGGTCTTATTTGCTATTGACAAGTATATGTAGTTTAAGTAGAAAGAATCGATATAATTTACAAACGATCATATAAACAAAATAATGAGATGAAAGTTGAACTTGAGTGTTGAGTAAATTTGGTGACCTGGGGCCTAGGACGTTTTATGATTGTACATATTTGTGAAGCTTACATTAATATTATAGTTACACCTTCCAATTTCTCTGATTCGTTATTACGTCAAAGTTGTATATTACATGTACAGTGTTTCACAATTAATTTTATTTAAATTAACGTTTTGCTACGTTTACTGTCGGTCTAACGGTTATTTTTCTAATTTCCATATTTACTTTCCGAAATAATGAGTTATCTTTCAACAGTTTTTGTTAAATTTTTCATAGGAAATCTAACTTCTGATATTGGCATGAGGGGGTTCTTGCTGTTAGAAGACACTGGGTCGGAGAAAATCGACGTGATGTGTCCGATCTGGCAACCACTATACTGTCTCACATATTTCCCTGTCCAATCTTCCATACAGATTGTAAGCAGGAGTGATTCCTCATTATAAAAATCTAAATTACCAAAGTATTAATCTAAAGGATGTCCTGGATACATATACAGATCTTGTGAACATTGGACAAACACGGACCTCTGGAACTCCAGAGGTGGGATCAGGTGTCATGGAGGAGTAAACAACCCCTGTTGACCGGTCACATCCGCCGTGAATACAAAGTCAAATTCAAATGAAACATGTGAGGAAGAAATCTGTGTGACCATTGAACAGACGACACAACAACCGCTATTGGACAGATAACTCAACATTTCATTTGATTCAATTGATTTGACTTTAATCTGAATATGGACCTACGGAGTGTATGACTGATCAAGGTTGCCAGGGATTCCGTACTACACCATAGTATCTAATCCCACTTCCGGATTTTCCAGATCCTTTGATGTCCACTAATCAACATATTTGTATCTGTGTCCTGGACATCCTAAAGATTTATACTTTCGTATCTGAATTGTTTTAAAGTTGTAGATTTAAAATTCAAATTACAACAAACATATCATAATTCATTAAAATAAATAAATATTCATAAGATGAAGCTTGGGCTGTCGTAGAGGTTTGATATGTATTATAAACATAATACCTAAGTTATATTGTTCAAGACGATCGTCTCTGTCAATTAGACTTGATGATTTCAATTCCAATTTAAAATTAGACGTATATTTTCTAAGCAGAAAGTTGTATCATACAAGGGCAAATAATAAATCTATACCTTCTAAGAGTAACAACTGCAAAAAAGTACTACTTAAGCTTTTGATTTCTTTTAAATTAAAAGAAATTTAAGTGGTTTTATCAGTGCGAAATATTTATTTAGGATAAGGTTAAACAACTGGTACCGATTTATTGTATATGTAATTAAATCAACGCACTCATATTTTAGCGCTCTCATGGGGCAATCTTGAATTATCACAATTATTGGTTTTAGTTTTGTCATGTATACAGAATAAAAGGATAGAGAAATTTTACCGTTACTCTTGAATTAGCGCAATGACTTTAGGGCGAAAGGAGATAATATTACAAAAACGCCAAAATAAGTACACGTACAGTATATATAAATAAGAAGAGGGATTTATATCAATATACTTATCACAATAAGCAAAGTGATGAAGTTTATATTATTGTTTGAAAAGTTTTTAGAAATATTATATTGAAAATGGTAATTGATAAGTGTAACTATTCCTGTATAGTTTGAGGCATAATTTCAATCCTGCGAAAACAAAACCATCGTACAAAACTTCCTATTGATTGCGTGTTCTGAACACACGACACATGCAGTTCATTTTGTTTCGTAATAATGAGAAAACTTTTTTTTTTCTTTTTCCAAGATATCTTAGGTTTCTCGCAATTGTTATTGATCCGGTTATTATCCAATGTGAAGTATATAAAATAGCAAATCAATACAGATAACCTACGCACACAATACCTAGCAATACAGTTTCTCGGAATATGGGTCTAACTGATAAACCAAATAGTTAGGCAATATAGTACCTTCTTCCACAAATTGTACGGTCGGTATAATAGCTTACTTGAAAGGGAGATGTTGAGTTTCCTATTTGAAGGCGGTTGTTGAGACGTAGGTACCTATGTGTACATGTCCATTATTAACATTCATGTTCATTTTCGAAAATTTAAAATGTTTTAGTATAAACCTTTGAATATCATTTAAAATACCAAAGTTAGTTTTCAATAAGAATTGCTTTGTGTGGCCAGAGCCATCTCGAAATACAGAGTTGTGCTTATTTGCTAAATGATTTATGTTTGAGCTGGGCAAAAGTTAGTTTTCATCAACAATTCAAAACAAATGCTCAAAAAGATCATTTTTTGTCAATAAGACAATTGAACTTGAATTTAATACAAGTGTTTATTTTCGAAAAAAGTGATATCATACACGGAAAAATGATGACTCTTGTTTTGCCAAATCCAACTAAGAGTATCCAGTGTAAATATAAAAAATCAGATACCAATTTATAAATCTAAAGGATGTCCAGGAGATATATACGAATTTGGTAAAAAAAAAAAGGACAAACACGTACCTCTGGAGATAAAGAGGTGGGATAAGGTGACATGGAGGAGAAAGCATCCCCTGTCGACCGACGACACCCGCCGTGAGTCCACAGTCAAATCCAAATGAAATATGTGAGGAACGAATCCTCGTCACAATAGGTACCTACGTCTCAACATCTGCCATCAAACAGGAAACTCAAACTCAACATTATGCTTCATTGCGGGGTCATTGAAGAGTTCCACCAAGCCTTTATCTATTTTGCTTACCAAACTTCTAACACATATTAAGCAAGGTCTTCAGAAGTAATGACGGCCTACTCAATCAGATGTGGATCCTAAAGAATTCAAAGGAATTGTTGGAACTTTTAAAATCTCAAAATTTCAAACATATTACAAGCATCAAGTCTTTTTATTCTTCGACCCTTTACACAACAATCCCTCATCAAAAACTAAAAAACAGATTAATATCTATTATACAAAACTCTTTTGTGTACAAAATGGAAATCGCAGATAGAAATATTTGGTGTTAGGTCATGAAGAACCTCATTTTGTCAAGGAACACTCTGATTACAATAACAAGTACACTGGAGACGATATTATCAATATGCTGGGGCTTCTAGTAGACAAAGTCTTAGTTGTTTTGCGGGAAAGGTTTTCCAACAGATTGTCGGCATTCCAATGGGTGCCAATTGTGCACCTCTCTGGGCTGACATATTTTTGTATTCATATGAAGCGGAATTTATACAGTGTCTGCTCTCCAAAGGAAACAAACAGTTAGCATCTCGGTTCAATTTTACTTACAGGTATATCGACGATGTTCTGTCCATAAATAATTGAGACTTTCAGATTTACCTCAGCCAGATGTATCCTGCTGAGCTAGAGATCAATGATACGACAGAGAGCAACACACCTGCTTCTTACCTAGATGTACTCCTGTCGATTGGAAAAGGCAGTCTATCGAAAAATGCGTTTGATGTCAATATTCTCAAATTTTACGGTCGGTATAATAGTTCTATTTGCGATTACTCTATTTCGCTAAGTAAAATTGAAGAGGTGCCAATTAATAATCAAAAACTCAAGTCCATTATAACACGATGAATTTGATGTGCAAATTGTCTGAACATGACGACTATTACAAATCCCAAACCGGATAAGACCAGATGTCCGGGAGGAGTCAGCGTCTTCTGTTGGCATGCCACACGCGTTACAAATGCCCTATGGAAACTTTTCTAGTTCGAGGAAAGAGTAAATTCGTTAAAAAGGTCAAGTTTGGTGAAAAGCATGATTGGTGAAACGGAGTCACTGTCTATGGCCGTGATCCAGAATACTATTTAATATCTCTGAGAGGGGGGCTTCATAATCTTTAACGAGATCCCATTATCGACCATAAAACTTCTAAAGCGACGACCCAAAGCGTTCAAAACGTTACCTTGTGTAAGTAGTTTATTGGCTAGTCGGTTAGTTCTCAGAATAAAACATTCATAAGAAGAGAATGCCCTGGAATAACGTATAAGTTGTGAAATGAAAAATCAATAGGCAGGAAAAGATGGAATATTACTACTTTGAAACGGGAAGTTTGTGATATGGAAACTGAAATTATCTCTGTCATAGAGGGATGTGTGACGTTGACCGTCTTTTCCAATCGACAGGAGTAAATCTAGGTACGAAGCAGATGTGTTGCTCTCTGTCGCCTCATTGATCTCTATTGAAATACTGCTATGAGAAATTTATTTATAGGTCCAATGGAATTTGTTATAGACAGGTTTTACTATATATATATATATATATATATATATATATATATATATATACTCATTGAGAATTAAAACTTTATGTGCATACAGCCAAGTTTTAGTTAGTGAATTATGAAATTTAAATTCATCACTAATTTTATTAGAATCCATAGCATAAGATAATTCAAATTTAAAATAAATCTTCCATCTTAATACACTTAATGTATAAAATCTGCTAATTATTTTAAGAAATGAATTGTCTCAGAAAAATACGTTTGATTGCACTTGAGTTGTAAAGTACATGTATTTAGATATATTGTTGACAATAATATTTTAAATCTAATATGATAAAAATGATAACACGTATTTTCTGTTTGTAAGATATGTTCCTTCTTCAAAGGAGCATTAGTTGTGTTTTTGTTAGAACACTTTTTTTACAACCTAGATTGATATACAATAACAAAAAAGAGATGAACACAGACATACAAATTCCAAAATCCCTATATATTTTGTGAAAATTGCTTGCGAAACCCCGGTTTGGCACTTTTTCAAATGCAAGTCATTACCTCAAGCTTTCTATATGAATATCATACTAGACCTGACCTTATCTTCACAAAATAGATAGGAATATATGATTTGTCATGCATGTGTATAACTCTTGCTCTTATTAGTTACTGTACATCAAATGTAATATCTTTGCTCTGGAACAATCTCATACTCTGGAATTTGTCATTGCTGTTGCTCTTTAATCTTAATTTATATTTACAAATATATTTATGTTAATTATTCAAAAGCTAGGATAGACGTCTTTTTACAGTAGTTACTGTTAGATTTGGCTATGCCTTTAGATTTATCATTTGACATGCCCTGTAGAAAATCTATTTAAAATTGGAGCTCAACTGATGAAGTTGACAGAAGCAATTGTCTTGAGCATTATAACTTTGGTATTATGTTTATAATAAACTACCGGAAAAAGATCCTGTGTATACTTAAAAGTTAGATAAAAACATAAAAAGTATTCTTTGATCGCTCTTTATACTTAAAGTCATATTTTAATACACCAAACGCGTGTTTGAGCACTCACTTTGTTAAATATCGCGTTTGATTCGCCTTGATGGATGGTCACAGCACGCTTTTCTGGAAGTTTCGAACCGAAGCAATCCGTGTTTGGTAATCAATTAGAAGTTCTTGCATTCGTGATAGTATTCAATGTATTGAAACAGAAAAAAATGGTTTTTGGAATACAGTTTTGATTGAGAAATGCCTCGCATGATTGAAAATAATCGCTTGCATCCTATTTGGGTGTTGAAAGCTGGGATGTCTCAAAGCAATGTGGCAAGGCAGTTTGGAGTTCATATTAACACTGTAAATGCTTTATGGAGACGATATCAGCAAACTGGCACCGTTAGGAATCGCCCACGATTGGGCCCTCCGCATGTGACGTCATATCGGCAAGATACGTATATAAGGACGTCACATTTGCGGAATTTATTCCAATCGGATTCTTTGACCTTTAGAAGCATTCCTGGGCATGGACGGATAAATTTTCCTACCGTAATAAATATAAAACATCTCACTTACTAAAGTATAAATCTTTAGGATTTGCCGGATTTATATCTGTGTCCTGGATATCCTAAACATTTATACTTTGGTAAGTATTTCTAAGTATGAGGCGATTATCCTTGATTCTGTTGTATCTTTAATTTCTAGTTCGCTGGGATACATTGCATTAACATATGTGTGAACGTTGTCATTTTTAATTGACAAAACGGTCGATATTTCTAAATATGAAATTAAAGGACACCGCTAGCATTTTCTTCTTTTGATTCAGCAGTTTCTGAATGAAGTCTGCTTTGTATGAATAAAGGAACAGGTCGGCCAATAAAGGGACACAATTGAGTCCCATAGAATTGCCGACAGTTTGTAGAAAGACCATGTCTCCAAACATTACAAATATATTGTCTATTAAAAATATCAGCATGTTTTTTTATATAACCTTCAGTGTATTTATGTGTAGTATCAGAATGTTATTTGACAAAATAAGTATCAAAATAACCAATCACCTGATATTTAAATTTTCGGATACCACCTTTAGTGAAAAATAGTTGTCTATGATGCTAAAAAGTCGTTCTTTTAATTTTTTATGTGGAATAGTTGTGTAAAGAGTGGAGAAGTCGTATGTTTTGACACGGTGAATTTGAGAAAAATTGTGTGCTTTCAAATTTTCTAAAAGTTGTTTAGAATTTTTAAATATCCACATCTGATTTACACTGCTTCTGGAATAAGCAATAGTACAACATTGCTGAAGTTTTCCGTAACGGCTGTCAATATCTTGGTAAGGAGTAGAGATAAGGGTTTGGTAAAACATTTGCTGGATCCTGCCACGTGTTTTATGAAGTTTAAGTATCCAATATCAATATGATAGCTCAAAATCAGTATCGGTTGTAGGTACACCAAAAGAGCGCAATACAGACACGTGATTTTGAAGGATCTAGTCCTTTGAAACCTAGCTCTTCTAATATACAATTAAAGTAATGTGTCTTGCAAATAAAAACGATATTATCTGAGCCCTTGTCTGCTGGGACTACATATTGGTCATGTAATCTGTCCAGGTCAGTTACTACTTCTGGATCACTAAATACAGATGGATAACGTGTTTCCATAGTTCTTTGAAGTTTTCGTATACGAGATTTTATCAAACATCGTACAGCTTTTAGCCATTCAGACAAAGAGTCTGGTTCCACGTATACATGTTTGGCCCATCGTTTGGCATAATCTTCGACAGAGTTCAAAATGAAACTTGATTTTGATTCAGCAGTTTTTGAATGAAGTCTGCTTCGTATGAATAAAGGAACAGGTCGGCCAATAAAGGAGCACAATTGGTTCCCATAGGAATGCCGATAGTTTTCCGATAGATATATGAAATGCAAGGTGTGGTCTTCAGTTTAAAATATGGCAGGACACAGGACTGAACTTTTTTATAATTTAGAACATTGCCGATGTTTAAAGCGTCTATACCTTTATCTGTAAATTTAAGTTTAAGGAAAAGACGTTTCTGCTCAGAACAGTCATCGTTTGTAACGCGTGTAGGCTTGAACAGTCTGTGATAAGCAATGTCCATCATAATGGAGTTCAGAGTGTATTCTGGGGTTGCAGAATCCGTGGAGGGGTTCATTCTTGCTTTCTTAATGAAAAAGTTCATTAACAAGTGTAAAGGAACAGAATAAAGTTTGCTGCGAATGTGATGAAGCCCCAATGTTTTGTTAACGTAAGGTAAAAAAGATGAAGGACATCATGTATGTTGGGTATGTTATATGAACGATGTCCGTGACTTCTCTTACGTCTTACGTTAGAATTGAAAAGTTCCATCACATTAACACCACTACACAGAGGGGTTGATAGATTGCCTACACTTTAAATATTATCGTTACATCCATAGGGGTATACAGTGCCAAGCTGTTTAATCCAAAATTCCTCACGTTTTCTACAGAAGGGGGGAGTATGGTATATTTTTCCAATTATACGCAATCTCATAGACAAAATTGAATGGGCAGGTGAGTTGAAATGTTGATAGAGTATCTGGTTACTCCCATTACTGACCTCAAATCGATGACCAGACACTCTTTTATTTTAAGAGCCCCTTAGTCTTGCCAACATAAATCAAACCACACAAGTTACACCCAATTCCGTAAACAACGGGTGAACCCCTGATCAGTTATTAATATAAGGCATGTTTTACAATTTTTGACAGAACATTTTGAAATGGATGGTATATTATTTGAAAATGAACTCTCCAAAATGTCATCTGGTCGAATCTGACAATTTTGTATGGGTACATAAGCAATATTATGTCTGTACCAAAATATGTTATCCTTAGACTGTACAAATGATAAGTTGGTACTGTCGCTGAGGACAACCCGAGGAGCACCAAACAACCTCTGCGGAACAGATTGTGAGAGGCCAACAACCGTCCTCGACGTCCCGCTATCCGTCCTGTTCTGCCCTGGCGCCACCGTGTTGAGAGGTTAGCGTGGTGTATGAGGAATCGTCGTTTCAATGGGCCAGAGACAACTAAATACCAGTGAAATTTTTTGGTTGAAAAAGTATAGAGAAAATGAGGCTACTATTTTGAATATAATCTGGTGTCTGATCCGTTTATTTTGTTTCAATGAACATCTTTTTTACATTTTTCCCACTAAAATAATGTTAAAGAACTGATAATGCTGAATCAGCATAATTTTACTGATACTTTGATGTCATTAGAGCCAATTTCCTGAGTTTCTGGATAGAGGATTCTCTGTTAATTCATTGCAAAACTGCTGGGGGTTGACATTTGCACTCGTGGCAGAAAAACAAGATGGTCAAGCCTATGTTTTGTATTTATTTCCTAAATTCGGAAAGGACGCGGAACAGATCCATGTATAATTTATAGGTCAAACCTCGCTCGAAAGATGAGATATACAGGAAAATGTTAACATTGTCGTCGATGTCTCTGACCTATAGGTAAAAGAGGGCATTTGTACTGGGGTAAGTTACAATGGTTTCTGTATGCTGTAACCTATTTTTCTACATAGTACTCAATAAAACATGACAAAAAACTTAGTTTAAGTGAAAATATATATATATATGTATATATAAATTGAAGGGGCGGGGTGCTTGTGAATATATATATGTGTGTGTTTTGTAAGCAGGTGTAAAACAATAAATAGAGAGATTGGAGGATGGAAAAAACTCATTTTAGGTAGATTAGAGCTATATTTTAACAATAGGTAACTTATTTTGTGCAAAACAGTGAAACATAACAGTGAAAATGGCAGCATAATTGTACATCACGGTCAAAAGATGGGATTTCTGGAAAAGTACAAGTGTCGCTTACAAACCTGTCTTGAAGTGTATGTATTAATGACAGAACCCTATTATTGTGTCTAACCTTCCAGAAAGGTGTCATTATTATCATATAGAGGTGAAAAACATAAGAATATAGAAATTTACATGACCCTGCTTCATTTTGTACAGTACGCAGTAAAACAATGTATTAAGAATTGAAAATGCTTGAATCAGCATCCTTTTTACTGGTAATGTGATGTCATTAGAGCCAATTTTTTCTAAGGAATATCTGGATAGAGGATTATCTGTCCATTCACTGCGAGACTGCTGGGGGGGTGACATATGCACGTGTGACAGACAAACAAGGTGGTTAAGTCTATGTTTTGTGTTCATTTTCTGATTGCAGAAAGAGCGCGGAACAGATCCAAGTATAATTTATAGGTCAACACTTGCTGGGAAGATGAGATATACTGGAAAACTTTAACATTGTCGCCTGTGGAAAACTATTTAGTTGTCTATGACCTATAACAAATATTGGGCGGAAGTTCTATTTACGGACGAGTCATGATTTTATCTCGACAGCTGTGACGGTCGATTGTGTTCGGGCTTACCGCCGTGCCAGAGAACGTTACATTCACGCCTACTTTAGTCTGCGCTGACAATTCGGCGGAGTGAGCGTTAAGGTCTGGTGGGAAACTACAGCATATGGATGGACCCCTTTGGTGATAGTGGAGGGCAATTTAACCATAGTACGATATAGTGAAGAGATTGTACGTCGGCAGGTCATTCCAATCTATAAATGAAATTACCACACAGTTTCTTTTTTCCGCTTGTACATTTTACGGTTGTTCACATGAACTTCACTCCCTAAAATGTCAAACTTTGTGCTCGGAAGTACCTACTGGATTTTCCATATTAAATATGAACAGGGGTTATTTTAGTTTGATTATATTTTGATTCGACTGCGTAAACTCACAGTCGGTTTATGCAATCGGCGGTGGATGCTTACTCCTCCTCGATATCTGATCTCGTCTGCGCATGTTTAAGACCTCCATGTCTGTCATATAATCTCTTTCGGCTTCGTTATATTCAGTATAACCCGAATTTATTTAAATCAAAAGGTAATGGATTTTTTCAAAAGTTTTCAAAATATCCGGGTTATATTGTTGGGGAGTCAATATCTTTACAAATAAAGAGGCTTTTCAATGTAACAGGGTTACATATAAGTGGATGATTCGATATATTTAATTACTTATTGGATTAGTTACAAGTTGGTTTGATCCTGGTTTTGTATACCCTTCATTACGTCTTTATATATAAAGTTAAGATAAATGGACACCTGGATGTCTGTAAATGTTGCAAGTTGATGAATTTCGACAGGCAGTAAAGACATACTATCATTACTGATGTACACAAATTTCAGCAGTATATATCATGTCTCGAGCAGACTTCATTAAGGTCTTGCAAATACCTATTAGAGAGAGAAATATCCATCAACGCTTGTCGTAAATAGAACCAACAACTAGATACGACACTAACTTACTCTTAACACAGACAGATTGGAAATGTATCTTTGAATAATTGTCTTCCATTATGTATTATCCAGACGACATGCCTCAACAGGTTGTTGGTCAAATGTAACGTGGAGAAATAAATGACGTCTAATTATAATGTATAGATGTATCTTCGTTTTATAGGGAATCTATAACATATAACGTTACGTAGAGGTAGTACATTTTATTTCCCTTGTTCAAACGATATACAAGACCAGAAAACATTATAAAAACATAATAAACAAGGACCCCCGAGATATTTAGAGGTGGGATGAAGATTTGTTTATTGTTTTTTAAACGTCCCACTCAAGAATCTTTCACTAATATAGAGACGTCACCAAGTGCCGGTGAAGGGTTTCAAATTTTGACCTTTGCTCGGCACTTACGGTCATTGAGCAGTGAGGGTTATTTAACGTGCCTACACCTACTGCGAGACGGGATCTCGATTTTTACTGTCTCATCCGACGGACAGAAAAGCAACCTGCCGCCGGCTGGACTCGAACTCACGACCTCACGATCAAGAGTGGAGCGCGCTACTGACTGGGCCAGGCCTGCTCGAAGTGGGATCAAGTACTCTGACATATCAAAGACATGGTGAAATGGAATAATATAGATATAAACATGTTATGTTTGCTTTATATATATATATATATATATATATATATATATATATATATATATATATATATATATATATATATATATATATATATATATATATATATATTACGTTCGGTATAAACATTGTTTGCGATTACTTTAGACTGTTAGTTGAATATTTAAAGGGGAGAATATTTCGGTTTTTTTAAGAAATCTATTCGCTGGTATCAAAGTTCGCGTAAGACCGTTTCAAAATTTTGTGATTCGTGTATGCGATGTTTATATGGTTATATATGAATGAATTTTGATTGGTAATAACTTTTATAATTTTGATCGGTAACATATTGTCTTTCTGATACTTCTAACGGATGATATTTACGAGTTTTTAATTTCGCAGTTATTTTTACCGCGAATATAACACCGATTTCTTCCTCACTTATTTTATTTGAATTTTATTGTTGATTTACGGTGGATGTTTACTGATGCTTTCTGATCCATGGCACCTGCATCCTATATATCCTGATGATTTATACTTTGGCATCTGATTTTCATATTCATCCTCGATTTGTTTTCGGTACAAAACATCAAAATATTTAACATGTTATAAAGGACACTCATGTTAAGCAAGCTAACGCCTGTACTGACGATTCTGGGATGCTGAAAATTGTTTCTTTCAATTTAAAAAAAAATAAATTTCAAATTTGATGTCAAATAAATTCACTTGGTCTTAAAGCCACATTCCGGGGAGTAATGATCAAAACTTTTTTCTGTACTCTCTTAATGAGTATTCGTATTGATTTTCGTTGTACTTTTTAACTGGTCCAGCTTTGGTAAATTACAGATGTAAAGTTAACCAAATTTCAAATCAATTTATCAATTGCTTTCAGTCACATGTTATGTATACGTTTTTCAAAACCCTGACAAATATAAATAAAATACTATAAGCATGATGGAAATATCAAAATGTTATTTCCCAAAGAATTCAAAAGAATTTTTTGAACATTTAAAGTCTCCAAATTTCAAACATATTGCAAGCATCAAGTCTTTTGATTTTTCGACCCTTCACACAACAATTCCTCATCAAAAACAGGTTAACATCTATTATACAAAATTCCTTTGTATACAAAAATGGAAATCGCAGATATAAATGTTTAGTGTTAGATCATAAGGAACCTTATTTTGTGAAGGAACACTCCGATTCCAGTAACAAGTAGTATACTTAGAACGATATTATCAAGATGCTGGGGTTTTGGTGGACAACAAAAAGTTTTGGTTTTAGCGCGAATGTTTTCAACAGATTGTCGGCATTCCAGTGGGTACCAATTGTGCACGTCTTTTGGCTGACATATTTTTGCATTTATATGAAACAGAATTTATACCATGTCTGCTTTCCAAAGGAAACAAACAGTTAGCATCTCGGTTCAATTCTACATACATCGATCATGGATTTGCAATTGTTCTTCATGTTGAGACCATTTCACATCTAATTTGTCGTGTTCTAATGGACTTAAGCTTCGATTATTAATTGGTACTTCTTCATTTTTACTTTCCAGAGGTCTGTGTTTGTCCATTTCTGCCGGATTTGTATCTGTGTCCTATTTATACTTTGGTATCTGAGATTTTTTACATTCATAATCTTTTACAAAGAAACAAATAGAAATATACTAATTAAAATAATTCAACTCAAACTAATACATAAATATTGGTACTAACAAGTATGCGACTGGCTAGCTTATATGCAAAATGTGAGTTCCGCTAATACAAAATTCAGACAACGTACTTATAGGGCAAGTTGAAGCGCTTCACGAATAAAGTAAATACTCAGTGTAGAGAACACAGTACAAAAAAGCAGCCAGTTTCTACACTTACGCTTCCTGCAAATAAATATTGACCAGAACAAATTAGGGTTTGTGTAAAAGTAGAACAATAACTGTTTAGAGATATTATAGAGGTAAGTGAAAAAGTATTCAAGAAACAAAATCGTATTATTTACAGTTTAAAATATGTGTTTCTTATTATCAATCGTCGTATTTCTGTAATGACCATATACTACAGTTTTAAAGTCCTAATACAGCTTATTAGTTTAATAATCGTAGGGAACACCTAACACATTGATCTATTTATAAACGGTAAGGTGTTGCCGGTCACGTGTTGACGCTCTACTGAACGTGTTCATGTCAATGTCCAAGACAATCCAGACAAGTGGAACACCAATCAAATGCTCAGATGTTTTGGGCAAGCAAGCCATAAATTTACATGAATTATGTAAATTTTATCGAAATCTTTAAAATAACTACTTCCTGCCCTGGTACATTCGATTGTGACATGTTCTGAGACTGTGCTAGAACAGTACTCTCAGTGTGAATCAAGCACACTCCTTATATCACTCATTCACCATGGTCAATTTAAGAATTCTTACGATTCCACCTAATAACTCCATTAATAAATCGATTTTTTTTTTCATTTTCGTCGGATAGGAGGTGTTTTCTAATGAAAATGTCAAAAATTACAATAACGTCTAGAAATGTGATTTAAATCTATAGACTACACGAGGATTTTGCATAGTAAAATGAGGCCCTATTTTAACTTCCATCATATACTCGCTGCAATGCAAAAAACATTTCTCAAACGCAAAAAATAAATATCAAACTAGCCTAAAGAAGATCAAACAAAAAGGCCAATAAAGGAGTTTGTGGTCAATATTTTGTTTAACTTTGCAACTCCCATTAATTAAAATATAGTTAGTTTGCACACAGAAATGTTTTGACAGGTTTTGACATAATCAGTAAAGCAAAAGGTTGTAAAAGTACGGGTCCAGATGTTTTTAATCCGATAATTGCACTGTATAACGATTATAGTAACTGTTAGTGACAGCATGACGGTCACCCATCAATAACAGATACGCTTAGGAGTTGTGAGTCTTTACGAAACGCAGAAAAAAATCGATTGACAAAGAGATTAATTATTGACCAAGCTAGGTATAACCCATAACCTTGACTCTGATGCAACTACTGATTTAGGTATCGTGCTGATATTATTCAGTGCCTGTCCATATTCATATAACCCTGAGTTCAATTTCTGATCGCGCATGCGTAAAATGCAACAATAAAAAAGGAAAATGTCTGTCAATTCAAATGCTGAACTTGGTAGACATACAGCATTGACAGATTAGATAACAAAAAAAGAAAAGAAAGAAATCACAATTTTAGCGAAATTTGCAAAAAGAGTACGATCGATGGCTGTATTTTGTAGAATATGACATTAGAATCTCGGATCGAAGTTGTTTAATTCTCAGCTGATTGGCACGTATCATGTTAAGTGTAATATTTCTTTTGCATTAGCCAAATATATGGTTGATGCAAATTGAATTAATGAAACAATCAGCGATTACATGTTAATTACGCTAATTATAGTAACAAAACCGTGGAGCGCAGTACTTTTTTATGATCTCATCAAAACTGCCGTAAGTTAACCGCATCAAAGATTTCAGATTTTTAACGACATTTGAGCATCATAAAGTTAGGGTGGGCTGGTGGTACAGTGTTCGACTCGCACACAGGAGGTCCTTGGTTCGATTATCGGTATCGGGTCATACCAGAGACATAAAATGGTAGTGACAGTTTTTTCGCCAAGGCTTGGCATACGAAGTGAATATCTCGAGTCTTTCGGATGAGACTTAAAACCGGGGTCACGTGTCAGGGAAGGTGGCGTGGGGCACTTATAAGAATCCTCACTGCATTGACTTCAGTCCATGACACAGGACCAGATTATTTGTGCGTGAAAAACAACAAACATGCCATCTCTGTAAATGCTTGTATTGTAAATAAATCACAGATGATATACTGTTAATATTTACAGTGACACACCAAAATTGATGCAACTTTGTTTTTCATCTCTATATATTTCATATAAATCAAGTTTTTCAAAACATTCAATAAGACTCATCTCTGAATTAACTTTGATAGAACTTACCTAAAAGTTAGAATATCTAAACTTTTCATTGTTTGTTTGCTCATAATGTTCAAATTTTCTGTTTTCAAGATTAAGCAATTTTAACATAAGTAATATTTTATAAATACACATTAACACATATATTAAATAGAATTATTTAAACTTTTTATCTTGCATACATCATCTGTACTATAACAATAAGTATTTGAACTTTTAAAGTAAAAAGAGAAAGAAATTTCACAAAATAAAATAGTGAAATTGAATTGGGAAATTACCTTGTAATAGTTTTTTTAAATGTTGTTTTATATGATATATATAGAGAAAACGAAAAAGTTGCATTAATTTTGGCGTGTCACTGTATTATCATTTGTAAACTAAATACAGCCCCATGAGTGAGTCAACTAAGTAAACATAATTTTCCCATAGCTTTTAACCTTTTTTCAATACCTGCTACAAATTAATGCTTGTGTCAATTTCTGTCAAAATTCACATGTAGAAACTTCTGTTCATCTTGAATTGATATTAGTATTTCACTCCTTTAAAACTTTATTGCTGAGAAGCCACACTTTTTCTTTGTAGTAAGTATTCTTTATTTCCCTTTACATGTACCGTACAATGAACAAGGGGAAAAAATCGTTGCAAATTTCGCTTGTCACTTACACATACTTGCTGTGTTCATGGAAAGAAATTTCAACATTTCAAAACAATTTAGAAAGATAGTCCATGGACTTTAACACAAATGTTCAAAAGTTTACAAGATTTCGCTGAGTATACAAGTCACACCAATTATTAAAAAAATTAACATTGAAAGCTATGACTTAACAGATGAACGTGATTCGGCCATCTACGTCATGTATCGTAAAATAGGATTAAGTTATCAATTCTGATCACAATGCTTATCGGAAATAATTATCTGACAACAGACCTGCGTTGTTATCTAACTCTCTACAGCTTTTAGTTTACTTCATTCAGATGCAACTCTGCACTTGTTCATGATTACATTTCATTTTACATCAATTTCGTCATTTCCAAATCCGACACTGATACATTCTTTCACACAAATAGAGATTTCATATCATCAGACACACCGTGAATTATACACCATACTTATATGATGTAATGTAATAAACCTCAAAACGAAATGAAAATACCACGCACTCAAAAACGGTTCCAGGAATTACACATTTGAGCATCACAAATATGAAACACACACACAAACACACACACACACACAAACACACACACAAACACACACACAAATGTGTCGTGTAATGGACACGTGTGTACACTCATGTCATCGTCGATTTCAACGCTTATGATAAAATATGTATCAAAACAAAACCTTTTTATTGGATCCTGATCTCACCCATAGATTTCCATAGGTCCATGATTGTCTGGTTAATCACAAGATTTGTATATATATCTCGGACATCTTGGAGATTTGTTCTTTGGTGTCTGATATTTTTATATTAAGTAAAATAATCAGTTGTTATACACGTGCTATTTTAGCACTGCGCTTGGACACACAGCAGTTACATTATGGGAACAAGTACATCTCGACAGCATACGCACAGGCTTCCCGGGGTTTTCTATAACCCTTCACGCTACCCCACCCACCCCCGTTGTTCTTCAATTAGACAGGCGTTTTCCATTAAGAATTGGAGAGAAAATTGGATAATGTTAATATAATGTTAATTGATATAAACTGCATGTTAGTTGTTCTTCTTGTTCTGCAAGTTTGAAAGTGGCTTATATAAATTATGGTTTCAATTAAAAAAAATAAGTATATGAAAAATTATCTTAATTTCTTAATATTTACATACCGACTGTAATTCCTTTCATTGCAGGTACTGAATAATTTTTCAATGCAACATAAGTGGTACGTCGTCACGTGACCGAAGTGTTAACCGCTTTTCTTTTTGGCGTAGGAATACACGGATATTTAAGAAAACTTTTCTAGTTGTCTTCTCTGAAATTTCAACAGATGAACAATTCAATAACGATACTAGTATTACACATTTATTTCTTATTTATTTAACCTTAAAAGCCATACATTACCACAAAACAAACAATAATCACAGAAAGAAATCGGAAACACAAGACTACATCTGTAGCACACTGTACATGCCCATATCGCGAAACATCTAGGTCATGTTAGGATACAACCATTTGATTTTTATAGAATCAAATTTGAAATAAAAAGGTAGGACCAGAATTCATGGTGAAAAAATAATCCAGAATTAGCAATTGTTCAAAATAAAAAGTCAGGATGCAACGTTTGAAAAAAAACAGGACCAGGTTCGGGAAATACTTAAAAGCTGAATAAAATAAATTAACTGTTTAAAAAAGATATAGAATTAAAAAGAAATAAAATGTCAAGATTTTGGCCTAATGAATATGAGACGAGATTTGTCATTCTTGACCTTCTCTTAATAATATATACATCTAAGTAAAATAAATAACACAACCAACAAATCTAAATTATAAATCACAATTCAAAAGGTAGAAAAGCATTTAAATCTCATTATTATTTCTGTATCTTAATTGTGTATTGCACTAATTCGAACTCATCTTGAACACAAAAATCAACTTTAATAAGATTTCACAATAGAAACTGTAGGAACACAAGAATTCCATATTCCGAAAAACGTTTGTAAATATATGTATACACCTTAATCATAAAGTATCATCTGACACAAAATCATTTGTGCTATTTTAAGTTCATTCTTGAATATTGAATCTGGTGAAATAACAAACTCAGGCTGCATTTTATATCAAAATATAGTGTGGAAGACGCTTTTGATATCTAAAGTTTGGTTTGGTATTTTTTTGTTATTAGGTTTCATGGTGTCAAACTTTATGTTCAATTCCACTGTCAAACGCTTTGAGCATTATAATGGTTCTTAACTGTTCGTATGCAATTGCATTGTGCATTGGTGTATCCGGAGGAGGTATGGGGGTTACAACCATCCTTGAGTTTGGTATTTTTATATAAAAAGAAATATATATGAAACACTTTTAAGAATTCTTTTACCATGAACAAATTCGAAATCGATCATATGCTTTTTTACAGAGGATGGTTAGATTTACAAGTTGTTTGTGTGGAAGCTGGGAAATTATCTCGGGGGCTTTTAAGATTCAAACTTTGTTGACCTCGATACATGTACATTGCTCTTTCCAGAGGTCTGTTTGATGAAAATCACTTCACTTGGAATATAATCGTTCTGTCAATGTAGTGCATTTGAGATATAAACAGTTTCAAATTTGATGTCTGGATTATAAATAATGAATTCTCTTGGCTTGTTCAACTGAACATTTTCTGGGTAGGATACCCTGCACCACGGGAAACCTGCAATTTTGTAATTGGAATCTAGAAAATACCTGGTCAAGTTTCACAACTGACTAATTCCCAAATGTATCCAGGTAGAATACTCACAACTTCCTGGCTGACACTAAATTTCACTTGACACAGAGGATGTAATCAGTCTATACATGTATATAGACCATTTGGATAAACCTATCCTAATTCAGCATTTGGAAGTTATAGAAAAGCTTCTTGTAGAGTTACTTATAATTCTGGAGTAGCATATTCAAGTGTACCCCAGACCTATTTCAATAAAGCGAGTCCCTAGCAGCTTGTATTTGCTGAATTTCTTTTTGTTTTTGCAGTTATACAGTTTATCAATCGAATATGTTTGAAGGATAAAGAGTTAATGATTTAGTGTTTCTAAGCAACAATATTGTCTGTCATGTCTTGTAAGATTTTTATAATTCCAGATGAGCATACCCTGTACCTCCTAACATTTATATGGTTTACATTAAACAACCCTCTTTGGAGATGGATAATAGTGTGATAAATTGGTTCATTTGAATTCATCTATGACCAGTCGACAGGGGTTGCACTATTCCTCCATAGTGTAACGTGATGAATTGCCCAGCAATAGAAATCCTAACCGGGGTCATTTTTCTACGATAGAAATTTTACCCGGAAGATTGCATTTTCTATGATTGAAATTTTACTTGGGTAGCCGTAGAAATATGACCCGCTTCGACATTTTTAGTCGTCCTGTGAAAATGTGACTCCCATAGAACCCCCCCCCCCCCACCCATATTTTACAGAACAGAAATATCTACACGGATATCATGCATATATTAGGCATACTTATTATTATGACAGCAAAGGACCAGCATGGGCCCCCAAACCCAAACCTTGGTACACATCTAAATATTGTCTTATCATGAACCACTAATCAGATGTCTTTCAAATAGGCATAGGCCAAAATTTGAAGCCTTTCACCGGCATTTTGGTGACGTCTCCATATGAGTGAAATATTCTTGAGTGGGACGTTAAACAACAATAAACAAACAAACAAACAGCATATGAAAACAAAAGAGGTCATTCCAAGTTTTTGTCTAGCGCCTGCGGACGGATTGGTTTTAATATCATAAAACAGAGAAAAGTTTACCCTGTTTTTCTTTTGTTAACGCATCAGTAAAATTTTAATTGTGCATTAAATTTCATTTGTTCTCCTAGAATGTATTGTGCTTTTTCTGTCAATCCTGTGTGGTATTCATATGTCAAAATCTCTCGTTTTTCATATTTCCCTCTTTGTTAACGTCTCTAAATCCGTAGAAAATTGACTCGGAATCAGGGTCATTTTCTACAGGTATGCGTTAATTTTACAAGTGCCCGGGTAAGATTTCTAGATAAAACATTGACCCCGGGTTTTTTTTTTTTATACGGATCACTTTTCTACATTACTCCGACTCTAATACTATGGCACATCTGTGATGTTCATATTGGTAAACAGGTGTAGTTGTCATACAGAAATATGTGCAGTGAGTAATTTATTGTATAACAGTTTTAAATTGTTATGTAGTTTCGTTTATGTTACCAGGATTAACCACACCTCTACCACATTTCTGAAAAAAATAGAAAGAACATATGTAATATATTTGTACTTAATATCTGTTAATTAGGCTATAATATATATTGTTCAAAGCAGTTTCTTTGGTTACTTTGCCATAGTGGGTAGCACTGAAAAAATCCAGGACAGGATAGAGTAAAAATTAGATAGTTATATTGTAAATTACAACGGAATAAAATCCAAGATTAAACAAAATATCCTAGCGCCCCCCCCCCCCCCCCACTATAAATTAACTGGTTGCTCCCTTATGACCAGAACGGCAGGCCACAGAAATGAAAGTTCGCTTCGTGATAACAATGGTTACATATCAGTGAACTAAAAAAGAGAGTTAGGTCTAGTGCAACTTTGTCAAGCATCTCTGATAAATAAAACTGGCTTTGCTTTCACCAGCTTTCACCTGTCAGAAACAATTCGACACTCATCCGTGTGAAATCAGCTCCATCTCGTATCTCATCTCATCTTGTTTTCTCACAACCTGTAATATCAATGCCGACATAGGAATGCATAAGTAGTGCTCATATGTTTCTCGGAAGTCAGTAATGGAGTTATTGACAGGATACTTTAATTATCGTATTCGTGTTATAAAACAATATATGAATAGCTCATATACACCTACATTGACCTTCATAACACAGTATTGGCCTAAACGGGTTTTCCATAACGAAGGTGTCGATACTTTAAATTTAAACAGACCAATAAAAGTAGGATATTCCACAAAATAATCTGCATTTGTCTTGCTTCAATAGTACCATTTTAAAGTTTCCGTTCAGTTTCGTCACAATAGTTTGTACTTAGACTACGTGACGTCATCTGAAAGTTGGGCAAGGTCGATTTAGGTTATGTAATATTTTCATTGACGATATTCGGCGATATCTTATTTCACTTCATTTGCGAGAAATTAATATTTGTTAAGTTATCTCTCCTGTAAATTTGGAAAGTGTCATCACTTTCCTGTAATCTAATTTTCAAATCCGTCACCTATTACTTCATGATATTTATATCCCTGGTCATAGAGGCGATAAACTGCTTATCTGGAGTACAATGTTGCCTTTCTTTGCTCTTTGAAAGAGCACGCTATTATGACGAATCGTGACGTAACAAGACAACTCGAATATGGTCCATTAATTTGAATGATTTGAAGGTTGTAGATCTATATGCTGAAATGCTAAGTTACGGATCAGTCACCACGTAATGAACGAATATTAGCTGTCTCTCTGCTCTTAAACTTTCCATGGTATATCCCATTAATAAAATATTGGAATTTAAATGGAAATTTGTTGTAAAATTTGACATTGCTAAGCACATGGTCAAGCCAGGGCCCCCATTTGCATTGGGAAATTCACTTCTGGCATATCTATTCCTCCTCCACAGATAGGTCGATACGATAAAACAACGTTTCCATGTTTGTAGTAAATGTCTTAAAGTCTGCGCATTTTGAACGGGTGTAAATGATTTATCTTCTAATAAGCCGACAACATGTGTTGCTTTCGTCGGAGCAACCTTGGTATCCATTACTATGCCTACTATATGTTTATAGTACACTCCGTTACAAAACTATACTACTTTTCCTGAAAAATTGGGGATAAATCGCTTGCAAAATTGAGTAGGAAATCTTGGTCCGAATAACTGAAGAAACTTGAAATATAAATTGGTTACATTAAATTGAACCAATATAAATATTGGGTTGATTTGTAAATGAACGGAGTCCAGAAAATATATAATAACTCTGATATAACTTTTTATTACATGCATGTGCAATCGTACAGTTACAACACAGAAATCGATACGTCCATGTTATACGTAACGTCGTATTGCGCTGTAGTTGGATACGGAAATTTAGCCGGAGCTACTAAATGGGATTCATGTCATCCAAAATATTTGATGGCGTCGTTAAAAGCGGAATTGTGTACATCTAGAGATAAATAAAAGGCGTGTAATAAAAACAAAATCAGGCAAATGTTTCTATCCGTATCATCAAACTGCACTTGATCGTTGTAGCGGATTGATCCTTCCGCTACAACTGTTGCGTGCAGTCTGATGATACGGATAGAAACATATGTGTACCACATTCACATGAACGTTACAAGCTATTTATAAGATGCGTCTTATATGCTGCTTCTGCGTTTGAAATTTGAAATCACTCGATCGTTCTGCTCTTAGTTACAATGAATTCGAGTACTTGCACCTTTTTGTTTACGTTTTGCTTATATAAACTTTCCTTTAACCATAAATAAAGAACATGCAAATGAAACATGAAAATGTTAATATTTTCTGTCCCTCAAAAAAAAAGATTAAGAAAAGATTAAGAGCTGATCATGATATAGAGCGGCGAGATAGAATTGCAGGATATCAAACACAAAAAGATAGAAGTAAAGAAACAAAATCAACACTACATAAAAAGAATGAAAGTAACACTGAAATTGTCAGAATATTTCCTTTCAAGTTTAAAATTATTGAAATATGCAAAGAAATGTAAAAATCACAGATACCAAAGTATAACTCTTCAGAATGTTCAGGATACTATATACAAATCTGATATACATTGGACAAACACGGATTTCTGGAAATCCAGAAGTGGTATTAGGTAATAGGACTCTAACCTTATAACAACTGTTGACGGGGACAATATATCTAATTCCATGTCCGTTATAGACATCTGCAAATAAACATCATAACTGAAAATTTATCTTAGATGAAGTCAAACGAAAGAAACCGTACATATGAAAGAAGATCACATTCCATTCTTTAGCAATCAACTTAATCTAGATGATTATCGTATGAGGAACATTACAAAATAATGCTGAAAAAGCCAAACTTTACGACACTTGGATCACATCAGGACGGAAGGTAATTCCAAGAAAATTTCAATTTAATTGAAAATCAGAGACTTAAACAAGAAATTTAAATAGGAAATTGATTTATTACAGACGTGTGCCAAAAAACAAATACGACAAATTTTAATCAATAGATTAGAAAGTTCGACCATATTTATGGATAAAACCGGTGTTACGGCAATTCCTGTCCTTCTTACAATGTGGGAAAATGAGTGTCTGCAAGATGAAACAGAAATCAATGGGGAATGGTCAACATCAAAATATTGATTTTTTTAAAATTTACAAGGAACTTTAAGGAAGATTTACGATACAAAATCCCTTTTGCTAAACAACGAAACTCCAAAGAAAGCTACAGCGACAAATCGGAGTCTACCAACAAAACCGTGAATATCATGCATTATACTTATAAAGTCTCAGAAAGACAATACGTTATCTATAAAAATTAAAAAAAAATTCACCAATCAAAATTCATTTGTATATAAACAAACATCGTATACACGAATCACAAACTATAATGAACTCTTGTCACAGACTTGCGCGAAATTTTAAATCCGTGAATAAGTCTCTTTCAGAAAAACGCGAGATTTTCTCCCCGTAGAATTTAAGAACTATCCAGTATTCGGCTCCAAAATCAATCAAGCACATATACTAAGCCATAAAATAAATAACAAATTTGGATACAATAGACGAGCAAAGATTTCTGATCATGAGCGACGCTATTGATTAACTCGGTAACCCCTGTGCTTGCATTTAGACTGACCCATATCCAATAAAGAGTAAGATCTAATGGCATAATTTTGGAGTGAACAAATTAATATTACATGTTAATACATTATCAAATTCGGATTTAAAACTATACACTTCTGAATTCTGACAGTGGGTTTTATTGTTCTTTGATATAGTCCAACAAAAATAAAGGGGTCTGTGGGTTCAACAGAAATAAACGAAATATTCAATCAACGTAGGAATGATAAAGCATGGAATTCTTATTTTAGATTATGGCGCAAATAAAAAATGTCATAGAGAACAAACCACAGAGACCAATACCAGTGTATCTGCTATCCGATCCCAAAGTAATTAATTTATTGACACGAAATGTCTCTAGTGACGTAATTGAAGTACTTGAAAAAAGATTAAACTTTACGCCCACTCCACGTAAAAAAATCTTCGAGGAAATTACATATGGTACAGGTGTATTCTTTCTGCAGAATATTGCAATTAACTGCGTCTTTGTTTTCTATAAATACTATTCTGACGAGCCAATCAAATTAACCGGAAGTTGATTTGTGCCACCTAAAGGTAGAAACACTAACTTAGATAAATTTATAATTATTGACACAACAACATTCAAACAATAATTAGTAATTTACATACAATGCTCTCTAGAGCTTATCAGACGAAAACATCAAAATTAAGGAGGCGGATAACATCATAATTAAGGAGGCGGATGACATCATAATTAAGAGCCGGATAACATCATAATTAAGGAGGCGGATAACATCATAATTAAGGATGCAGAGGCGTAGTTAGTGTTGACATCATCTCAATTAAAGAAGGATGTGGATAACCGGTAAAAATGGACAAACATAACCTCTTAAGGATGCAGTAAGCATCTCGAGAACACCCGCCGCGAGTCCACAGTTAGTGTGTTGATCAATTGGTACAGACGTTATAAAGAATCTTATCTCGCAAACAAGTATACCGACCATAAAATTTGCGGAAGGAAATTAAACGCGGTTTACATTATCCCGATAAATTTGCAGTGAGTAACCTCCGAAAACTTCCGAATGCACCTCTCGGTCATTTGTGAAATATAAATCATATCGTGACTGAGGGACTTAAATGTGCATACGATCGAAATCGTCGCGATATGTATGAGTTGCTAAATATAACCTAAGTATGAAGTGTACATTCTGTTGTATCATTTAATTTTAGTTCGCTGGGAATTAGCTTGAACATATGTATGAAAATTGTCATTATTAATTGACCTGTATATCTAAATGTCAAAACGCATGATTACTGAATGAAGTCTGCCAAAAACAAACAGGTCGGTCAATAAAGGAACAAATACCGAATGCCGACAGGTACCAGAAGTACCTGAAAATACTGATTTTACGTATAACCCGATGAGTGAATCAGAAACGGTCCTGATAGCCAATCCAGTAAATTGTAAATATCATGAAAAAGCGCTGTCATTCCAGTCTTTATAATTTTTTATGTTTAAGTTAAATCTTTCGTTAGTAGAACAAATGTACATTTATCTCGAAATACGAATATTAATTTCGGAAGTTCGTCATGTCACAGATATGTGATGAAATCATCAGTTTTGGCGATGAACTCGCCTAAATTTTCCCCGAAAAAAACAAAAAACCGGTACAGAAGACCTGATAATTTTTACGTATCGGA
This sequence comes from Atrina japonica, assembly GCA_030159075.1. Lineage (NCBI taxonomy): Eukaryota > Metazoa > Mollusca > Bivalvia > Pterioida > Pinnidae > Atrina > Atrina japonica. The sequence continues at coordinate 553,365 of BROG01000462.1, read as the reverse complement.
GTGCCCCAAATACAGTGAATAAATATCATGCGCTTCATTCCAGTGTTTGATTCATAATTATAATTCTCTATCATTAAGATGTCATCAATGTGCCTACAAAACATGTAATTTTATGAATAGTTTGAATATAAAAATATGATATGCAAATTGACATTCTTGCAAATTGACATTCCGACATTGTTCCCCTATCAATATTAACACAATATGAGCTGTCGTAGCCTACGGATTTTCAAAAATGTTCAAAAGGATTTTATACCATTTTAATAAAATAAAACTATTTCTTATAAGAAAATTCCCCATATTAATCTTGATTTAAACCCTTAAATATAGTTTTTGTTCAATATACATCTCAGATACCAAAGTATAAGTCTTTAGGTTGCCCAGGACACAGATCAAATCCGACAAGAATGGGCAAACATGAACCTCTGGAAACCAAGAGGTGGGATCAGGTGCCACGGAGGATTAAGCATCTCCTGTCGAACGGTCACAGGGGACCGTGAGTCCACAGTCAAGTCCAAATGAAATACGTGGGGAACGAATCCTCGTCACAATTGGTATAGATGTCTCAACAACCAGCAGCGAAAAGGCAACTCAACATTTCACCCTGTGATACAGAGTAATCGCAAACAAGACTATTATACCGACTGTAAAATTTGCGAAACGTTAAAATCAAACGCGGTTTTCGATATCCCTGTGTCAATAATTTGTCAGTGAGTAGTTTACCTCTGTATATGAAATGTTCATATGTTAAACATGCCCTGGCGTATCGGATCATATAAACTCCATCTGCGGGTGACCGTGGGATGTTACTACTTAAATGTGGAAAATTTACGATGGGAAAGCCTAAATCGTTGCGTTTAGCTTAGTTGCGAGTATTTCTTATTTTATATGCATGTGACCTCTAGGCCAAACCATTGGCGGAACCTAAAGCAATGACAAAAAAAACCAGTCCATATCTACTGTGCCTAAGCACAAATGATAATTCGTTTTCGTGTGAATATGAAATAAATACAAGGACCTACGTCCGATTCCGTCTTCAATACAAGACTCTTAACGGTCAATCACACGTGTTTCCGTGGCACTAAGTTTTCTCTCACTCGAGTCCGATTTGCCCGCGAATTTAGATGTCATGGTACTGTGAGATAAGCCCTTTCCGGAAGTGTCGGAACTACTTTCTTAACATATTTCATTGTCCATGAGTAAACAAAGATGGATGCAGTTGCTCTTTTATACTATTTCAATGTGTGAGGAAAACAGTCAAATATAACTTTGAAAGAAGCATGGCAAAGTCTCAATCCTCGTGCACAAAATACGGTTTATCCAAGACTTGTCATGAACACAAAAAATTGTGCACTCGGATTGAGATTACGCTACCCTCAAAGTTGTGTATTAACTGTGATTGTATTAATATCTAAAGTGTGCAACAACGGATTTAATCTAAAAGGGCTCTCTCTCTCTCTCTCTCTCTCTCTCTCTCTCTCTCTCTCTCTCTCTCTCTCTCTCTCTCTCTCTCTCTCTCTCTCTTTCTCTCTCTCTGTCTGTCTCTCTCTCTCTCTCTCTCTCTCTGAAATATGAGATAACATATTCAATGAAATTTCGATGTAATGATTTGACTTTAATTCATGACAATTGACTGCATAAATGTTGTACCAGAAAAAGTCCACTTCTGTAGCATTATACTGCGATGTGCATGTTTATCTGTACTAAGGTTCAATGCGTGTTAATGCATTGATTTACATTTCATTTTTAAAATCTGTTACAATGTTTCAAAATGAATTCCATTTGGAAGCGGACATTTAATCAATAAAATGAATATATTAAGACAAAAACGAACTTACCTCAAGGAATGGTATGGAATTAAAATCGATAGAGTGGAATTTCAAGCAGCCTACATTCTGTTAACTTAATATATCATCAGACATTTCAAGCGAGCAAAATAACGGTCTCGGTTTTGAATTCCTATAAGATAACGAATAAGCTAACAATTCATTCCTCAGATGAAAATATATATATATATATATACTTCTGTGTGTGTGGGCTTTTTCTACAGTGTCCACAGGGCCGAAATTCGTCCCCATTCCCAATACAAAATACATGTGTTTTTTCCCACCTTGAGGACACAGATTTCCAATTTGGTGTTGACGCTACGACCATAATGAAAAATGGATTATTATTATTATTATTATTAATATTATTATTATAAGTGGAAATTCATTAAAAACAGATAACATTACTGTATTTAGATTTCCGTGTGCACAAACAATATTTCCCAATTTGACACAAATCCCCATTAAAATTCCTAATTGTGTCGCAAAATCGCACCATCTCTATCTCTATGCCCGAGTTCTCATTTTCAAAAAACATCATTAAAATGGATTAGAAGAGTGGAATTTATGATAATTGTAAATAGTAACCAGTGGTCGGGTTGCTTCTCGTGAAATTGTTTTACCATGAGTTAAGGACAAAATGCGTCTCACTTTAAGTTCAACGTATAGAAAGTAATCTTATTAACACAAGATGTTGCTGTTATTTCGCTAAAGGCACGACATATTACGTGAGAGTTAGCACTATTAAATATTCAAACAGAACTTTAGGTTCCAAGCACATTCACCTTTAAAACTTTAATTTGAAGATGGTTTTTAAAGGGCAAGAAATCTATGTTATCAATTACCAAGAACTAATTATTTTTATTTGGTTAATAATGAAATGTTAAAGGTTTAACTTACTATCAGTTTTCCAGGAACGAAAACAAAGCACCAACCTTTAGGTTTACAAGTGGTATGGATATAACTACATATTATTTTATGATGTACATTCGTTCTATCCATTATGATAACCTGTAATCATACATGGAAGGTATAGCTAATATTGCTTTTGTCAACATAACTTTGGTAAAATGACTTTACGGTTTTTTTTTCTTTTTAAATTTTGAATTTTGAATGAAGTTTTAGTCCAAACTCAACAATTAGTCAGTTATATGGAGGCGGCAAGTGTACCCTGCACGAGACCACCAGATTTCTGCAAGTAGACTGACAAACTTTCTCAAAAAAAAAACCGGGTACCATGTTCCAGAGGGGCAAAATGAGTTAATGAATGCATATATACATTATACATATTTTACCTATATGTTAATGAAAGTAGTCTTATCAAAGCGATATACATTTTAGAACTTTTCTGTCAGAAGATGATGATAAGATTTTCCTTGGCCAAAATTACTGTACAATGCGTGTTGAGATTACAGCTCAGAACCTTTACTTGAAAGTGCAATACGCATAGTCAACGGAGTGTTTACAACAGCGAAATTTATTGACCAATATCGAAGTTATGATTTAAGTGGTGGTAGAGAGAACCCAGTTTCAATGTATCCGGACAATACGAAAGTACTAAAAGTACTGGTACGAGGTGCTGAATGATTTACAGCTTTTACTATGCAAAGCTTTACAACAGCAAAATCCATGTAACCTGGTGGGGTGGAATCTTGTGAACCCTTTCTTGACTTGGACGAGTTTAAAATCTAGGTAATAAAGACTAGTCATTCCTGCTTGTCAACATACATAAGAGAGTTTTCACGGGCATCTTGTCATAACCGAAAAGTGAGTAGAATCATCCGTGTGATAATCAAAAGGTTACTCCTCCCCGCCATTGTATGTGAATCGGACAACAATGTATGTGTAGCAAGTTCTAGCATATACATAGAAACACGTGTGTATCAATCACATGCTTTATTTTTTACCCCTACGGGGATCTTTTCAAACAATATGAATCCCCCTCTAAAGAATGTAAGATAGTATTATTGGGCATGACCATATACAATGACTCCCTTTTGCCAAACTGGTCTACAACTAAATGCTGAAATTTTCTCTGACCTTGACCTTTTCACTGAACTCGAGAACTCGAGAGATATTCATGGAATATTTGCGACGGATGTAGCATGCTAAATATGGACGCTGACTCCATCCGGATACCTGTTCACATCCCGTTTTGGATTCGCAATAGCACTGTCTCGGGTTCGTCCGTAATCCGTACTGGTTATAGATGTTTTATGCGCCACTTCAACTTTGTATAGGCATGGCGATTTCCGGTTTGCCTCCGACATTCATGGAACGTTTGCGACGGATGTAGCATGCTAAATATGGACGCTTACTCCACCCGGATACCTTGTTCACATCCCGTTTTGGATTCACAATAGCACTGTCTCCGGTCCGTACGTAATCCGTACTGGCTCTGGATGTTTTATGCGCCGCTTAAACTTTGTATAGGCATGGCGATTTCCGGTTTGCCTCCGAGATGATAAAGAAATAAAATGTAGGTTGACAATATTTCCGGGTTTGTAAAATGTCAGATTATTGTGTCTTTTCATTAAGAAAACTTCAACCTTCCGACTTAATCGCAAACATGAATTAATTAATTTGTGTTAATTGGTAACATAGTTTGATTTAGAAGTCATTGACCCGCATGCCGATTATGATGGCATGGATACGTTATATTTGCTACATATAAACATCTCAGATACCAAAGTATAAATCTTTAGAATGTCCAGAACACAGATACAAATCCGGCAGTAATGGACAAACACGGACATCTGGAAACCAAGAGGTGTGATCAGGTGCCATGGAGGAGTAAGCATCCCCTGTCGAACGGTCATACTTGCTGTGAGTCCACAGTCAAGTCCACATGAAATACGTGAGGAACGAATCCTTGTCACAATTGGTACAGACGTCTCAACAACGAAAACAGTTCACCCAGTGAAACAGAGTAATCGCAAACAAGACTGTTATACCGACCGCAAAATTCGAGGAACATTGACAATAAACGCGGTTTTCGATATCCCTGTTTAAATGATTTGTCAGAGAGTAGTTTACATCTGTATATGAAGTGTCCATATGTTTAACACGCCCTGGCATATCCGATCAATTGTGAAATATAAACTCCATATGGGGGTGACTGTGGGATGTTACTACTTAAATGTGGAAAATTTACGATGGGAAAGCCGAAATCGTCCCGTTTGTCGTATAGCTTAGTTGCCAATTTCCCGTCTGGTTATATAGCAAGTAAAATGTGTATGTATGAAGTGCATGTGTGCTTGATTCTGTTTTATCTTTAATTGATAGTTCACTAGGATATATCGCTGGGATATATCGCATTGACATATGTATGAAAATGATCATTTTTAATTGAAAAAAACGTCGTCGATATATCTAAAAGTCAAATTAAAGGAAAACGCTTGCTTTGTCTTTATTTTTTTATTTAGCAGTTTCTGAATGAAGTCTGCTTCGTATGAATAAAGGAACAGGTCGGCCAATAAAAGGACACAAGTGGTTCCCATAGGAATGCCGACAGTTTGTTGAAAGACGACGTCTCCGAGCATTACAAATATATTGTCTATTAAAAATTCCAACATGTTTTTATATCAAATTCAGTGTATTTATGTGTAGAATCACTGTGATTTTGGACAAAATAAGTATCCTGATAACCAATCACTAGATATCTAAATTTTCAGGTATCACGTTTAGTGAAAAAAAAGCTGTCTACGATGCTAAAAAGTCTTTCTTTTATGTTTTATGTCGAATAGTTGTGTAAACGGTAGAGAAGGCATATGTTTTGATATTATAAATGTGTGTGTGTGTGTGTGTGTGTGTGTGTGTGTGTGTGTGTGTGTGTGTTATGTAAACATTTATTTTCATAAGAAAACGTTGCATTCTCCTATCTCCTAAAAAATAAAAGTAAACAAATCAAAGATCACCAATTTTCAACCTGAATTTGCAATCTAACGGGGGATAATCACATATCAAATCTTCGTGTATTGACATTCTCTTTCATGGGTCTGATGGGAGATAGTTTGTATGATTCACCATATTAAAGAAAATTGATAAATTGAAAACTAAAGTTGTAAGTACGGCCATTTTGAATTAGATACTAAATAAAGAAATGAATTACGCTACTTTGTGCAAAGATGGAACAGTGAAATAACACAATGTTCTCAGGAAATCACGATAAGGTATCATTCACCATGGATTTGTTCAGGTCCATCATTTAGCTATACCTACACGAGGCTGCAGTTACTGTCGAAGTTATAAAACGATATACGGCACTAATAAAAAAAATCACAGGTACAAAAGTAATAGTCTTTAGGATGTCCATGATACAAAATACAAATCTGGTGAACATTTGACAAACGCGGATATCTGGAAGGTGGGATAAGATGTCATAGAGGAGTAAGCATCCCGAACCAAATTCAATGAAGAAGTACCAATTAATAATCGAAGCTTATGTCCATAAGAACACGACGAATTAGATGTGAAATGGTATTAACATGAAGAACAATTGCGAATCCCAAACAGGATAGGAGCAGATGTCGGTGAGGAGTCAGCATCCTCTGCCGGTATGGCATACCTGTCGGAAATGTCCCATGGAAACCTTTCTAGTGTGATTAACGGGTCAAAATTCGGTGAAAAGGTCGAGTTTAGTGAAGAGGTCAAGTTCGGTGAAAAGAACGACTGGCGAAAGGGAGTAACTGTCTGTGGCCGTGCTCCAGATAACTAGCTAATATTATTAAGAGGGTACTTCATAATGTTTAACAGATCCCTGTATCGACCATAAAACTTCTTAAACGACGATTTCAAGCGTTCAACAATGTAATCCTGTGTAAGTAGTTTCGTTCTAAGAATAAAACATACATAAGAAGAGCAATCCCTGACATAACATATAAGTTGTGAAATGAAAATGCCATAGGCAAGAGAAGATGGAAAATTACTACTCAGAAATGGAAAGTTCGTGATATGGAAATTGAAATCGTCGCGTTTGTCATAAAGGGAGGTGTGGATTTGACCATCCTTTCCAATCGACAGGGGTAAATCTAGGTTAGAAGCGGATGTGTTGCTCTCTGTCGTCTCATTGATCTCTGGCTCAACAGGATATATCTGGCCGAGGTAATTCTGAAATTCTGAATTCTTTATGGACAGGACGTCATCAATATATCTGTAAGTAAAATTGAACCGAGATGCTAACTGTTTGTTTCCTTTGGGGAGCAGAGTCTGTATCAATTCCGCGAAAGGTGTCAGCCAAAAGATGTTGGTATTGGAATGTTGACAATCTGTTTGAACTTTTCCCGCAAAAGCCATGAATATGTTGTCCACAAAAACCCCAGCATCTTGATAATTTCGCTCTCATTGTACTTGTTATTGGAATCAGAGTGTTACTTCACAAAATAAGGTTTGTCATGATCTAACACTAAATATTGATATCCGCGATTTCTTTTTTTTTTTGTATACAAAGGGATTGTATAATAGATGTTAACCTGTTTTTTAGTTTTTTACGATGCGTTTAATATGTTTGAAATTTTGTAAACTTTAAATGTTCCAACATTTCTTTTAAATTCTTTAGGATCCACACCTGATTGACTCCGCTTCCTGAGTAGATCGTTGTACAGTACTTCTGAATATCTTGTTTATATGTGTAAGAAGTTTGGTGAGAAAAATAGATAAAGGCTTGGTGGGAACACTTAGATGACCCCTCAATGTATCAGTTACCAGTGGTAGAGACAACTCAACAACCGCTATAACACAAGTAACTTTATCTATGAATCCTGACTTCCCTGTGCGTAATGGAAATGAACCGGTTCCGACGTCATAGCCCATCCTCGGTATGACGCCATCTTGTAACTTTGTTGGCTATATCTACAGTATTTTAGCATTGATGTTAATGGGAAACTTTTTACTCAGGACGCGACGAGGACAGAATGGACGGTTTTCAGTTATGACTCGGCGTTTTAAAGTCAAACAGCACAATATTTTGTCAGGTACTGTGCTAGATTTTCTTTAATTTGCCATTTTAGTGATTCTATGTTATGGTTCACAGACAGTAGGTCACATTTCTGTCGACGTCATGTGATCTGAGTACAAACTATTCCACAAAACTGAACGGAATAGAACAACTAGAAAAAGGTCTATTAACACCATTTTGTGTTTCAAAACACTATGTCTATTTAAATCTAAGCTCAACTGATGCAGTCTCATTGACAGAAACGAACGATAGCTTTGGGCATTTATTTTAAATATTATAAACATAATGCCAAAGTGATAATGCTCAAGACGATATCGTATCTGTCAATTAGACTTCATCAGTTGAGCTTCAATTTAAAAAGTATCTATTTTCTAAAGAGAAAGTGGTATCATACAAGGCCAAATAATATCTCCAAAAATATAGCCGAAATCCGTCTAAGAGAAACCACTGTCCAAAAAATGACTATCTTAGCTTTAGAAAATTTCTCAATTTGAATGGTGTTATCAGTACCAAATATTACTTTATTATAAGATAAAAAGCTGGTACCGAAATACCAGGTACTAGGTTTATGTATACCAGCGGTGGCAACGACCTAGTGGTTATAAATACTATAAACATAATACCAAAGTTATAATGCTCAAGACGATATCGTTTCTGTCAATTAGACTTCATCAGTTCAGGAGCTTCAATTTAAAAGTTATGTGTATTTTCTAAAGAGAAAGTGGTATCATACAAGGCCAATTACTATCTCTAAAAATATAGCAAAAATCGTCTAAGAGAAACCACTGTCAAAAATGACTATCTTAGCTTTAGAATATTTTCGATTTTGAATGGTGTTTTCAGTGCCAAATATTACTTTATTATAAGATGAAAAGCTGGTACCGAAATATCAGGTACTAGGATTATGTATACCCTCGGGGACTCAAACGGTCCACCAGCAGTGGCAACGACCTACACATTGGTACATGTATTATGCTTATGATATTAATCAATGAAGGGCACTGTATAATATTAGTTATATTCACAGAAGGTGTATTTTCAAAAGCAAAATGAAAATAATCAGATTATCTGTGAAGCTTACAGCAAAGCCTTGGAAAGAAATCTAGATAATGGGAGGAGAATGAACCCACAATAGCACAACTAAGAATTGTATCGTTACGATCTCCTGACAGCCTCTATAAACAACTTTTCCACATTCATCCTAATAACTGCAAGTGAGATAACAATAAACAAATTATCATTAAAACTCCAGGGAGATTTAAATCTGTCGTGATTAAAAATCGGTATTCTCCATTGTACAAGTAAAATAAATTCGTTAAAATATAGACCTGGTGCTGGTGTTTTGTTAATATATCCGGGCATGACATTTTGCAGTGGTTAAATTAACGAATATAAAACGTTGATTTGCGTCAGGTTGTAAATTTTGAATTAACACCGACCTACTAAATTAAAAATTAACAAAGTAACTAATGCATCAATAGTATGTTCCAGGTGAAATGAACAGAAGTTTCTGTCTCTGTCAGTCGATTTCGCTGTAACTGTTTATGTATTTCAAGAATTCTGTCGAAGATTATGCCAGACGATGGACCAAACATGAAGACGTCGAACCAGACACTTTGTCTGAATGGTTAAAATATGTACGATGGTCGATAAAATCTCGTATTCGGAAACTTAGACGGGCTATGAAAACACCTTATCCATCTGTATTTAGTGATCCAGAAGTAGTAACTGAACTAGATAGATTACATGACCTGTACTGGTCCCAGCAGACAAAGCCTCAAATAATATAATTTTTATTTGCGAGGCTCATTACTATAATTGTTTATTAGAAGAGCTAAAGTTTAATACAAATTCTGGTAAACCTACATAAACACTCACTTTCAGAAAACGAGATCCTTCAAAATCACTTGTCCGTATTACGCTGTACCTACAACCGATGCTGATTTTGAGCTACCATATTTATATTGGATACCTAAACCTTATAAAACCCCATATAAGCTGAGGTACATAGCAGGATCCAGCAAATATTCTACCAAATCTTTATCTTTACTCCTTACCAATATATTGACAGTCGTTAAGGAGAACCTTCAGCAAAACTGTACAGTTGCTTATTCTATAAGCGGTGTAAATGAGATGTGGATACTTAAAAATTCTGAACAACTCTTAGAAAATTTAAAGTCACACATTTTTTCTCAAATTCATAGTACCGGTATCAAATCATTACGACTTCTCTACTCTTTACACAACGATTCCACATAAAAAAGAAAGACTTTTTAGCATCATAGACAACTGTTTTTCACCAAAGGTGTACCCGAAGATTTAAATATTTAGTGATTAGTTATCATGATATTTATTTTGTCAAACACCACTTCGACTCTACATAAATACACTGAAGTTCATATAAAAAAACATGCTGGAATTTCTAATAGACAATATATTTGTAATGTTCGGAGACGTTTTCTTTCAACAAACTGTCGGCATTTCTATGGGAACCACTTGTGCCCCTTTATTGGCCGACCTGTTCCTTTATTCATACGAAGCAGACTTCATTCAGAAACTGCATCAAAAGAAGAAAAGGCTAGCGGTGACCTTTAATTTGACATTTAGATATATCTACGACGTTTTGTCAGTTAATAATGACAATTTTATACATATGTCAATGCCATATATCCCAGCGAACTGGAAATTAAAGATACAACAGAATCAAGCACACATGATTCATACTACGACATTTTACTTACTATAGACATAGACGAGAAATTGGCAACTAAGCTATACGGCTATACGACAAACACAACTATTTCAGCTTTCCCATCGTAAATTTTCCACATCCACAATCACCCGCATATGGAGTTTATATTTCATAAATAATGGGATATGCCTGGGCGTGTTCAGCATATGAACACTTCATATACAGATGTAAACTACTCTCTGACAAATCATTGACACAGGGATATCGAAAAACGCGTTTGATGTCAATGTTCTGGAAATTTTACGATCGGTATAACAGTCATGTTTGCGATTACTCTGTTTCACAGGGCGAAATGTTGAGTTGCCTTTTCGTTGGCCGTTGTTGAGACGTCTGTACCAATTGTGATGAGGATCCGTTCCTCACGTATTTCATTTGGACTTGAATGTGGACTCACGGCGGGTATGACCGGTCGACAGGGGATGCTTACTCCTCCATCGCACCTGTTCCCACCTCTTGTTTTCCAGAGGTCCGTGATTGTCCATTTTTGCCGGATTTGTATCTGTATCCTGGACATCCTAAAGATTTATATACGTTCTTTGATATTTGAGAGGTTTTATATCGGTAATGTCTTTTTAAGGAACATACGATGTCTTTTTATACGCACAGTTGTGCGTATATACGAGCAATAAGATTAAAATGCATCATTTCATGCTTGAGTATGAAACGATACATTGTACGAACTTGAATAATACTCACAGCGGGTGTCTACTCTCGCCAAGGGATGCACCGGATCTTGACTTTCCCCTGGGACTTTCTTTGTTGTCAGTATAATGCAATAGACCCTTTTACGAAAACTGCGGTCCTGTAACTTTGAGGGAATAAATGATACAGATTCCCGTAAAATGACGTCAAGAAACAATCGGTTACTCTAACGACGTCTATATTTTTGCGGGTATCTGTATCATTTATTCCCTCAAAGTTACAGGACCGCAGTTATCGTGAAAGGGTCTATTTGCTATTTAGTTTTTGTCTACATTCCATGATCCACGATTTGTTATCATTAAATTCTTGCAATAATATACCATGATTCCATATGATTAATAACAATGCGATTAATGAATGATTCATATGTTGGAAAATCTTCACTTATTAAAATTAACGAAACGCGAACAATAAGTCTCACCAATACCTGTTTACCTACAACAGCTATATCAGTAGTGTTACGTTACAACTAATTTAATGCAATAACTTAATGATACTCACAGCAATTATACAAGTGACAAAGAAAATTCTAGCCTCTCACATAAACCGCCTAACCTCCGCACAAGATCGGATTAATTCCAAGGAGACCTTCATGGTTTAGTATATAATCAAAGCAATATATCGAAAGTTCTTCAAAACTTCAGTTTGTTGTTTACGTCAGGTACCATTGAAAACCGGGATATTGTATGTTTTGTCCGAGTCCGCTCGTTTTTCTATTATTCGTCCTTCACTTAATACGTGCATGATATGCATTGATTCATCAATACTCTCCGAGTGGTTGTTTTTGTAAGAACTATCAAAAAGCGTGATAATTCTTAACTGTGCCAGGATACCACATCCAAAAATGTTAGTGGTTTTAAATCCCGCCAAGAACTTTTCATTCTATTACGTATTGTAACTGCCGTGACATGGGACCAAGGTCATCCCAAAGACCAGTGAATTTCATTTCATGTGCCGCGCGCTTGCAAATCTACCATTTTAAAAAGATGGTATTATCCGGTGCTGAGAATTGAACCCGTAACTTGCTGTTTGCGGGTGGTCGAAAGCTCTAACGCTGGAACACACCTCATCCAATAGACAAATTACTTTCAATGACGTGTATATGACACACTAATTATTTGTAGTTTTTGGTCTGGTATCGTCAAATTTGAACCGTGTAACCCTTCTTTAGCCAACGCCAATGCTACGTCACAACGACACAAGAAGATATCTTTCTTTAATTTACAAAGACACATATCACATAACAAGACCACACTATTTATTTCTAGTTTTTGGTCTGGTATCGTCATATTTGAATCGTGTAACCCTTCTTTATCCAACGCCAATGCTACGTCACAACGACACAAGAAGATATCTTTCTTTAATTTACAAAGACACAGATCACATAACAAGACTAATATTTGTAACAGACAATTTATTTTCAAATTTCGGTCATGGTACCATACTATTTTCCAATGTCAACAAAACACGAATTATGATACAATGACGTGATACCACTAAGCTTATGCACTATTACACAGTACAGAAAAAACAATGTGTTTCAACTTGCAAGCTAATTCAAAGTCAAAAATTACAAATGAGATGGCAAATCAGCAACAAATCAAAACTTAACTGCACTGTGACAAAAGAAAAAACATGTATTTCAAAGTGCCATTTGTTACCAATACACCGGGCTAATAGAAGAAAACAAAAATTGCAGTCGTGGTAGTTTGACATCATATTGCCAAACTGTAGTAATTCGTAATGAAAACCTATCAAACTGATTAATACACTATTTCATTTGTCTACTTAATAACAACCAGTACAATATGGATGCACCTACTATAATGACATCAGAAATCTGATAAGTTTACTAAATTTATGTTAAAAGAGCAATATAGTACAAATAATCATTACACGTTACATTTTCCTCAGTTGATAAACGAACAAACAGACAAACAAAAATGAAAAAGTACTCTTTGACGTCAGAATGAAAAAATAAAAATCACAACCTCGATGTGCTCTGACAAATCAAATATGGTAAAATGATTTACTGCAGCAACAGTTGGGTGCTGCAGCCATAATATATTTTTTGAGGGGGAAACGAATTACAGAAATAACATTTCCTTTTTAGAATAGAGACTAAACGAAAACTAAATGAAATATACTTTACAATTTAGAACAATTCCTTAAATATGAAATAATTGCACGTTTATTTGTTCAATAACATTATAAATTTATCAATTTCAAAATAGGTTACATTCTGCATCGTTGTCAGCGTATTAACCATTCGCCTTAACGTTTTAAGATGGTACTCTATATTCTATTGTTACAGTTACCTGTCTGGACGACAGGGTCTAAAATGAACTGAATACAGTACGTTGTGCTTAAAACAGTGTTGGAACAATGACACAATTCTGCATTATGAAAATGAAAAAAGCAGAGAAACCAGCATGAAAGTGAAAGTGACAACAAGAAATGAAATAACAAATATGTGTCTAAAATGAAAACAGCACTGGCCTGTTGATGTGTGATCAATTAAAGTTTTAAAGATAATTTACATAATGCCCTATATGTTTTATACCTACTTACGACAAGCATACAACATGACGAAACTGGATGTAACGACATGGACTAAATCAGTTATCTTCATAATGTTGGCAATATTGTATAGCAATATATTATAGCTTTGAAAATTATAAATACTATCCATACATTAAAAATTAGAATATTTCCAGTAATGATCATTTTTCAATTAAAAAAATAGTACAGATTTCCATGTATCCGGAATATGTTTGTCATCGATGCTGGCACTGATGATTCGGTATAGCAGTCCAAAATATACATGACCAAATCAAATACATTATTTTGAAATAGCAACAATTTGAAAATATCTGACGTCCATATTATTCTGTTCAAGGTAAAAAGGAACAAAAATAGTTTACAATCTCTATCATAATATTTATAAACGCTTGATATTTCTAATGTCGGTTTGTCACAGCTTCTGAACAATAAACAATACAATATATTATAGTGGAAAAAAAACGACAATAGAACAAATGTTAACATCCCCCGATCTTGTTTAGCAACGGGTATATGACTTGATAAAATATATTACAGCATAAACAACAAAACAGACGGCCAATTACCATGTGAAACTGACAACAGTTTGGACACCTACAAACATTAACAGTCATTTGTGCATATTATATAAAACCAGCAAAGTGTCAACACTATCTCTACAACAAGGCAATAATTAATGTGATTTGTTAAAATTGAGCTACCACAAAGCACTTACTTCAAAAGACCGATGAGACAGTTCCGTGCAAAAAGAGTCTGACCAAGGCGTAAATTCTATCAATCTTCTCCTACCGAGGAAATCCCACCAAAATGTAGCTTAAAGCGAAGTGTAACAAATTTATTCAGTGCTCCGAGGTCATGGTAAAGAATATTATAACACTTTTCATGATAACAGACACTGTAAGTCACGTGCAGAGAGAGAGAGAGAGAGAGAGAGAGAGAGAGAGAGAGAGAGAGAGAGAGAGAGAGATGTAGAATACATTCATATGTACATGAAGGACAAGGATTTGAAAACAAGTAGAAAGATTGTGTGCACATGCTACTCATTTGTCAACAAACATGAATTGTCGTCATGACAACAAGACTTACAAGATGTCGATGTCTAATCATGTATATCGGCCATCAATTGACACTGAATATTGTAAACACTATATATCCAAACCCTTCCCTAATCCCTAAGAATCTAAATGTGGTGTTCGTTTTTCTAAAAATATCAGAATAGTCTATAACGATTTTTAGGGTGGGAGGGTTAAGACATAAGACGAATTTTTTGCCATGCATAATGTTGGTCAAACTTCTTACACATATAAATGAACTGCTCAAAGGTTCCTTTTATATACGTCATTATTACATCTCCTTCTATTTTAAAAACTGCTAATGACCCATTTCATGTTTTGTCTTCCCTTTCCTGAAATTAAGTTGGACACACCTGTATCTACACTATATGCACTTTTTGTATTTACTTTCTGATTCGGATTTCTTTCACACACAAAACGCAATTCAAGATATACAATGTAACAGGTAACACAAGTCTGTCCATACCAACTTTCAAAAGCATTCATTACAGAATATAAACATAATATACTAAATATCTACATGAAATCTGAGTCATCAACAGAATTCAAATGTATTTCTTTATCACAAGAGTTGCGTGCCCCTGTATAATGCAGGCCTCCCTTTAATCTTATACCACACTAATGCCACTTAAACAGTTTGCATCGCTTTCATTGTTATTCTCATCTGATTTCAATGTTTCAGCACCTTTTTAACATTATATAATATAAATTTATAACACACTTACCGAATTTCTAAGGACATAATAAATGTTGCTAAAATTAGGTCTCCTCATGTGATTTAGGTCTCCTCATGGGAATCAATGGTAGTCAATGGGATACATTTCCTGACGCATCAAGTTCTCGATTCTGATCAACCATTACTGAGACAAATGTTTGACATTCAACTGCATCAAGTTTATTTGATGTTCAAATATTTATGAAAACATATGTATTGTGGCTGAACAAAATTATGTACTTTGTTTATTTCCATTTAATACATTTTACTCTACCCAGGTTATCAAACGCTTAATTTAATGACTACCAGTCTGATTAGAACTATGTATTCTATTCTCGTACACCGAACAGAGGAAAGGACAAAAACGAACACCAAACTTAAGTTTACAAAATCAACTGTCATAATACATTCTCTCAGTAGACATGAAATTTATATTGTATCATTTGTTTAAGCATTTTTATACTTTTCGAGCCTATTTCTAAAACAATTTCTGGAGACTAAAGATTTCCATATTGTTCTATTACAGGTTATCCTAAAAGTAAATTAATTGAAAGGAAATGATTAAGTCTATGGCCAAATATATGCATAAAAATTCTAAAACTTAACATTTCCAAGTTTGTTTAATATAAAAGACCTTCATTTGTCCTGATACAAATATGCATAAACAAACATTTGTCTTCTTTTTGGGGAGTGGGGTGGGGGAAGAATGGAAGAAATGTTGGAGTGACCCATTTTGCTCGTCATGAAGAGACCTTTTGTATTATGACAAAGTTTTTATTCCTTACCAATTAGTGAATCGATTATACTTCTTATGAACTTGTAATGCTGTAAGAATATATGTTATGAAAGAGTGCAATGACGCCACTTCCAATGGAATTGAATACACATAAAAATTGTAAACGTGCTGCCTTTCCATGGAAGAGATTAGTAATATATATATGTATATATAATATATGCTGCCAAGGGGAGTAACTCCTGCACCTCCGAGATGTAATTCCACTATCTACTCATATACCAACTCATCCAATATATAAATTATCCTAAATAATTGGAAAAGAAGAACAACAATTGTGTATGATTCAACGTCCTGTACCAAAAACATGGCATACGTATACATACTAAAGATACAGGCACAATTATGTACACACACACACACACACAATAACCCTAGTGAGTATTTTAAATCATCTTATGACAGAGTATAGATAATCCATATGAAAACATTAATATTTCGCCAGGTTGCTAACTCATTCACCCCTAAAGACAAATTTGGACTAATCTAAGTCATTAATTTTCAGAAAAGTCCATTGTTTCCTAGGGAATGATGAGATCAGGCTGATAATATTGTAACTGATAACACACAAGAATTTGATAACATTGATAACTATGGAGATACAGATCTGACAAAAAATATGATAATTTTATGCAAATTACGATTGTCATTATGCAAGTCCTTCAATGGGTAACCTAGGGAAAATATCTTGCATATAAATATATATAATTAATCCATTAACTACTCGAAATGAAGTATACATAGATGCCAGAAAAATAAAACTTATACCAATCTATAAGTTGTGAAAGGAAGAGTCTAAAGTTTAACAGGAGGAGGTAATGGGTGTGAGTGTTAATGTCATGTCAGTGAAATGTGTACAGAATATATCGACAAAAAATAAAAAGATGAATAATTTCATATGATTATCTATTTATGGAAGACGGGGGTTCCCTGATTCTGATTTTGATTTCTGTTTTTCTTTTCCATTTCATTGACAGGTTATCACAAAGAAGGACAATAATAACCTACATAAGATCCTTGAAAAATCACTGCAAACTGAATTAAACAACTGATAAAGTAAATGTTTGAAAAATGATGTATATCTTGGCTACAACTTACATAACGGATGGTGGTGGGGGACTCATAATTTACTTTCCAAACCCAAAAATTTCTAATAGTTGACAAACATACAAATGTCTCAGGCGATTTTAGGATTTTTTTTTTTTTTTGCTTTGTTTTTTTTTTTTTTGGTTGAAAATGCCAAACAAAGGACAGAATGAAAGATATTTATAATAGTAATGGCATTATATAATCTTCTTTTCAAATGCTATGAAAATATTATTTAAAGGCAGCCTAACCGAAACTAATGCTTTTACATGCAATTCATATTGAGGAATGTAAACATCAGAAGGGAGAATATATAACAATTACTGACGACAAACAAGCTGAAAATGATATACATCCATCTTAACTTCCAAAAACATGCCAAAGGAAAGTCACAGAAACAGTTACATGAAACAGTCACTGGAAAAGTAACAAGATATATTAGCAAATAAAGTGAATAACAGTTTCAGTAGTTTCAATTCAATTAATAATGCATGATAAGAAGGCATGCAATCGGAAGTTGATATATGCATATTATTTGAAATGCGACAACTTTAAAAACATTGACCGTATACTCAGAAGCAAACTAGAACAGGAGGAGTTTCTTAACCCATTCACCCCTAAAGACACATTTGGGATGGTCTAAGTCATTGTTTTACAGATGACTCCATTCTTTATCAGGGGTTAATGAGTTAAAAACTAATCTGAAAACTTAAGAAAAAAAAAAGAATTGCCAGAAACAGCCAAATTTATTAACTGGATTTTTTTTCTTCAGAAAATAAGTTTGAACATGAAACAGGAGAATTTGATTTAACATTATATAGTGCATTTCATCATTTAAATTATACTGGAAAAAGAAACCACTGTCGATTTGGTTTATCAAAATGTGTAAAATATACACTGTCTAGAACTTAAAAATACAAATAATATTACAAAATCAAAGTAATAAAACAAAGAAACAAAAATAAGTCTTTAAAATTATATCAAGGAAAATTTAGTGATAACAAGGACTTGCTAGCCGTTGTAAGTTTGCTTCTGTTAATATCACTCGGGTTTCTTGTGGCCATCCAGCTTCCTTTGATCCGAAGATCCCAGACAACAACTGCCAATGACAACATTCTGTGTGTAGTAAAATGATAGCACCACATAAAAAGCTATTTATATATTACATATAATTACACCATATATATATATATATATATATATATATATATATATATATATATATATATATATATATATATATATATATATATACACACACACACTCCTACAATTGTAACATCTTTTCCATTACAAGACACAAGATGATATTTAGTTCTGTAAGCTGCTTCATTACCGGGAAATTTAAAATTGTATCAATAACGTATCTTGAATGAAATAGATATCACTTGCAGGAGGCATAATAATGTGTATGTATGTATGTATGTGTTTGTGTGTATATATATATATATATATATATATATATATATATATATATATATATATATATATATAAATACATACATATATACATACATGCATATATATATATATATATATATATATATATATATATATATATATATTTAAATTGGTGTGTGTAAAACTATATACAAGCAAAAAGGAAAAAAATAATACAACTCAAAGCTGACGACCCGTAATATACAAAAATAATACATTTATAATCATGCAATGCCATTTACAGAACAACAAAAATAGAGTTCAAGTTCTATCTCAAACATATTAAAACTTGCCTTAATGGATGGATATGAAGAAGAATAAAAGACCCAGGTTGTCTTCAGGGAATGCATTTTAAATAATGTCAGAAAGTATAATGCTGGTAAAGAGGTTTAACTCCCATACAGACATTCAGGCTATTTTCGAGGTTTTAGTTTGATCCCTAATACAACTATTGACAACAAAAGACCAGAATTATTATACAATAGGATTTGTGTTAAAATTGTTACCGATGATT
The DNA here is from genome assembly GCA_030159075.1 of Atrina japonica. Lineage (NCBI taxonomy): Eukaryota > Metazoa > Mollusca > Bivalvia > Pterioida > Pinnidae > Atrina > Atrina japonica. The sequence goes on along the minus strand of BROG01000462.1, from coordinate 533,946 downwards.
TTAGTTAAACAAATTCAATGTTTTTTTTTAGCTCAAACATAGTCTGATATTAGTTGAATAAGAGAACATTCCCAATGACTGTAACTTCCATTCATGTGGCTTTCTCGTTGACAAAGATTAATATTTAATGCGAATACAAGTATGTGTACGAATACACAATTTTTAAACGCCTTACTGTTCAGACCAAATACGAGACATTATTTCCAGTTTAATTCCAAATGGAAATATAATAAAGAACATGTAAGCCCAAAATAATAGCTTGCCATCATGCAAGAATCCTAAATTTGTTATATTTAATTCTACTTTTTTCTGTTTTGCAGTCTGCTCCGTAGGTTTATGTGTATATGGGTGCGTGTTCATATATATATATATATATATATATATATATAAATATATATATATATAAAATTTCATTATTATTTACTAAGCTGCCGTGCTTGTTTGTCTGTACATCCATCACTAACACATAAATGTTCTATTTTTAGAGCACAAAAAAGTAAATAACTGATAATCATGCATATGCATTTCGGATAGCAAGTATTCCTAATCCTTTTGGCAAAATAGTTTAGGTCATTGATTTACAGAAGAGCCCATTGAATTTCAGGGGTTGATAAGTGATAATTTGCCTCAATTGTACAGATTTTCAACAGAATCAAACTTGAAAGTATGTACAATCTAAACAGGCAAAATTGATGTTTTTTTTTAAATCTTTGAATTTGGGAAACTTTTTGTAAAATCTTAAATAACACATGTACAAGATTTTGTGTCATAGAACCATGAGAGAAATACACAAGTAGGAGTTAAGTATAACAGTGTTCTAGCTGTCATTATATATTGGAAGTAAAAAATTAACTGATTGCAGATCAGAAAGATTTGAACAACGTAAGCAAGAGGTTATTAGAAGTTCTCCTGTGACAGGTGGGTTTTACATGTTTGAGATAGATTAGAGACTATGGATGTAACTTTTATACAAGTATTTATCACACACAGGAGAAACACTTTGTCAAGGAGCTATGCTACAAACATGAAAATAAAAGTACAACCTGTAACTTTGTCATTATGAAAATGAATGTGGAAGGAAAGGATGAAAAATTGAAATTTACATCAATTTAAGTGACTGGCCAAGTTGTAATGTATGAAAAAGTGAATTTATGAAAAAAAATGTGTTTGTGTGTGTGCGCTGTTTTAAATATTAACTTTATAAACAAAATTAAAAACATGTAACCTAGCAACACATGACATCAATTAAAAAAAACACAACTTCATCAGGCAACACTTGCCTCTGTTGGATGCAAGATTAAGCAGTCATTACAATGATTCTGTAAACATCGTCAGTTATATCACTATAAGATTACGATTAAAACAATATCGATAATATACATAAAGAATGTACACAGACAATAATAACAATATGTATCCACATGTAAGTCACAGCACTAAGCTATCATCACAGATTCGTCTGCCCAAAATGAAGTCCACACACCTCTACGTTTTCTAAAGCTTACTCTATTAGCCTCACTTGGCAAAGTTGTCCATGACCAAATGGATTTCATTCCTCGAGCTGTTTTTCTGCAAAGCAGTAAAACAGAGCCATATTCTTGTAACAGCATCTCCATTTTTATATAACAATTTTTTCTCTTGATTTGTTTTGCATTTGTGAAGTGAAAATTAAAGTGCATGTTATAATTTTTTCTCCAAATGTACAAGAAACAACAAAAAATAATATGTCATTAAAATAATTATCCTCATCAAGATAATCTAGTTGACATTCTCATAGGATAGACTTGCAATTTCATCATTACACTTCAAAACCAGTCTTGTTGTTTAAACAATATTACAAAACAAATTTCTTTGTAGGCATGTGCAAAGAATAACTAATGTAAAGAATTTTATCCTTACATCTTCAATGTTAGCATCACTATCATGTGCAAAATTATTTTTTCGGTAGATAGTGGAAGATGGAAATCACAAAAAAGAGAACAACTTTGATCTTGATCTGTTTCTTGTAACATCATTTTAAACTGGCATCTTTATCATTTAACAAAATGTTTCTTTTTCTGAACTCCGAAATACTAATAAATTTATAGAAAACAAAAAAAATAAATAGAATTCAAACTAGAGAAAAATAATAACAACAAAATGTCAACAAGACAAAAAATATTTTCTTGAAAAATTCAACAGTTTGTTCTGACAAATTACAAAAATAGCAATTTTGTCTCGATTTGACAGGTTGGAACTCATAAAAAGAGTATGTCCATTCAATATATCATTCACCAAACAAGCAGAAAATCTATCTCGTCTCATTTCATGACATAATTGGATTTCAAACCAAAGCTGTAATTTGCAGGCTAATGCACTGAATAATTTGAAAATGTCCAATTTAAAAACATAATGCATTTACAAGATGCTGAGGCTAGAAATTCTGGACAAGTTCCACTCTGCACCAAGCAACAAATTTCTTTAAGAGTTGACTAGCTCCAAATAGAAAAATCAATTCTTTGTGAATAATTTAAAAATCAATTTCTTTCTAGATGGAACCAGATCACTTTAAAAGCATCTGTAAAAACAGAAATATCATGAACTGCAAAGTCAGCAGGGAAAATAGCTCCACATTTTGGGCAACACAGTGTTAAAATGTATATCTCTGAAACATGGATACACCAGCTTCCTTTAAGTGTCCCTTTCTTTTTTCACACAAAATGTCTGACTCTGTGACTGATTTCTATTACTTCCATTTGGTGACAGCTGCGGGGATCTTGGTGACAGTTTTGAACCCACATAGCGGCCGTTGAACTTCTGTTTTGATATGATTTCTGGTAGCATGATGCCATGCCGTTGTAGCTCTTCTTGTAAATAAATGGTGTCACAATATAGCTGCTCATATGCCATCTCAAACTGGTGAAGACGGCTCTGCAGTTCTCTGTTCACTTGAATGCATTTAGTAGCCTGCAAAATATAATAATAAACACTATTATAAAGGACATCTGAAACCTTTATCCTTGTCTGAAATGATACAGGCTTACGTCATGCACCCCTGAAGACATATTTGGAATGACCTAAGTCATTGATTCATGTATTTCATGAAGATGGCTTCAAGTTCCACATGGCAATTTTTTTATTTTTCTTCATTTGTTAAATCAGACACTAATATATCATCAAAAGCATCTCAATTTTCACGTAAAATACAAAAGCATTATGTAACATGATAAGCATAAAAAACCATTTAAGAAAACATATACAATTAATCATATAGTTTTTTAAATTAAGAAGTGCTTTAAATTCATCCTTAAGAGATGTTTATGAAGACCTCTATCAAGCCATTTTTTCTCTTGTGACATATCATTATGATGGTTGCTGCATAACCCAACATGATTATATAAAGGTCAACAAGGTCAACTTCATATAAGTCATCAAACCCCTGGGAAACAATGGACTCTTTTATAAAGCAATGACTTAGGCAAGTTCAAATGTGTCCTTAGGGATGAATGAGTTAAAAAGATTTTCACAACAGACAATTACTGAAATGCTAATTTATAGCATTGATAATGTACAAGTGTGGGTCAAATATGGTATATCCAAAGTTGTCAGATCTAAGCAAGTGGATACATGTCATGAAACAAATTATATACAAAGCACTAAAATGACTAACAACAAGGACAAAGATGGAGTCAAATTTTCATGAGGACATGTCCCTTCTTTAGGACTAAAATATTAGAATAACATAAATTACACATACTCACGTGCAATCACACACCAACACACACAATCAGAATAGAAATGAAAAGCTATATATTACATGTAGGATAATATTGAACTACCAATGATATAATGAAATGTGAATAAAATAAAAAAAGTGAACACAATACACAAAAAGGGAAATTAGCAAGAAACTCAAAAACACAATATATATATATATATATATATATATATATATATATATATATATATATATATATATATATATATATATATATAGTGTTATAGTATATATATATAGACACGCACACAAACACATACATACATACATACACATATACAGTGCTAAACTCTCTCAGACATTAAGCTTTCATAATGATTCTAATGTTTTATATTACTGATAGTCTAATACATTGGTCTTCAGATTCCAGTAAAGGAGTCTGGCTCCACAAATTGTTAACACATTTGGAGGAAACTTGTTTGATGCAATCGTTATGACAACTGATTTAAGCTTGATGTGTTTAGATCAAAGTCGGACATAAATAGAGACAGTCTTCTATTTCACCTTCATCTAACCAATCATCTACTTTGTATCCTGTCTGCCATGATTATAGTGTTAGTGCAGTCATTACATCAGAAGTTTGAAGTCATTTTGAAGTTGTACATGTACTGGGGGAGGGATATATATATATATATATATATATATATATATATATATATATATATACATACACACACACACACACCAGTAACAGAAAGTGTCAGTTTCTTTACAGTGGCAGCAGGCTTTGTATTGACAAGACCACATACACATACTTTCAGCAAATGAACTGGCATACCTTTTAAATTTTGTTACAGTTCAAGTAAACTCAATTATTGCTGGTAAATGAAATTAGGTGTTCTAAGTTACCCAAGTCCCTAGTGATACAAAAAATTGTATAATGAAAAACAAAATTTAAAGGCTGAAGTCAAACAGTTAAGATGAACATTAACTTCTCAACCCTTGAAAAACACTGGACTCTTCTTCAAATAAATTCTTTTTACAATCTGGATTCAAATTATTTGGAATTTTCAGGATGGACTTCAGGAGGTATCCCAAACTGATTTATTGCAAGTTTATTGATCTAAATTTCAGAACCAAAATAACAATAATAATAAATGCAGTTTCCTTTGATACTGTATTCATTACCCATCTCTATGTTGCCCTCCATGCACGGATTTGAAAAGCATAAATAATAAATAAAAAAAAAATCTTACTGGTGAATTCTCTATTTTGATCAAAATCTGTAATGTGACCTCGGTGTACTTGTAGAATTATTTTCACATCAGATTCACTTAATTTTAAATGTCTTTTTTTAAAAACTTTAAACTAATGTTTCAGAAGAACAGCTGCTATTTTCTCTTAAATGCACCACTACCTTAGCTGCACCTGTTTACTATATTTTTTTGTTAATTTATTTTTCACCGAAATAACACATACTGAAGTTTGTTGCACTTTTATAGTACACACTTTTACACTTCCTGTTTTGCTGCAGGTCCTGGCCAATCAAGCGTGAAATTTCGTAGGTCAACAACCACTTAAATGTCAAGAAACAAGTACTATTGCGACAAATGCTGAAACACTTATGTAATAGTGATGAGAAATCTACTGTATAACAGTGATCTATTCATAAAGTCACACTTGTTGCTTTGTCTTTCTTCAAATGTCACTTGAACAATTAGGGCTTATGTTTGCCCTTTTTTCTGTCTTTTGTCAGGAATTTCTTACTTAGAGGGAAATGTTGAAGGTCGCAGATGATTCAACAAAGACCCATTTTATTTAAACAATCTGATGCAACAATGGTTTTAAAATATGCTTTTTCCTACCACAGGATATCTCCCAGATCCACATTTTAACTCAACGCCTGTGGTCACTTTTAGACTCACCAAAAGCAATAAACAGTACAGTATGTAGTCTACCATCACAATTAGGGAGTGAAAAAGTTCACATTATCTTATAGTCTACCATCACAATTAGGGAGTGAAAAAGTTCACATTATGTTATAGTCTACCATCACAATTACGGAGTGAAAAAGTTCACATTATGTTATAGTCTACCATCACAATTAGGGAGTGAAAAAGTTCACATTATCTTATAGTCTACCATCACAATTAGGGAGTGAAAAAGTTCACATTATCTTATAGTCTACCATCACAATTAGGGAGTGAAAAAGTTCACATTATCTTAAAGACTACAAATGCATTATAAAGTTTTGATTCAAAATCATACAACCCTGAATTCTGACAATGGACTTAACCATTCTTTGAAATGGACAAGTCCAAATTTGTCTTTAAGGGGTGAATGAGTTAACTACTTGTAACATTAAGCACTTAACAAATGTCAAGTTTCTATCTGGCTTCTGTTTACCATACATGTACATGCAGATATAAAATTGAAATAAAACTGAATTTTTTTTAAAACTTTGATTCTTGTTTTATGTCACACTCAATAATGTTTCAGTTATATGGTGGCAGCCAGTATTAAATGCTGGAGGAGATAGCCCATTTACAATGTACCTGCGAAGTGACCACTGACTTTCCGCGAAAGGAAACACAGAATGCTTTAATGAACTATAAGTAAAGTACTATGACAACATCGACTTTGGGTCATTTATCCAATGTTTTGCTGTTATTTTTATTGTTTATGAATGTTACACCTTTCATTCAACTAAAGTTATTCAACATTTGAAATTATAACTTAGACAGCAAGTTCCATTAATGTCAGTTGCGAAATTCAGGATATTGATTTTTGAAATCCTGAAATAACAACTTTACGACCCTTATCTGATAATTAATTCTGCTCTTCAGCTGCAATGAATTTAAATCAATTGAAATCTCCCTTCCCAAAATCTTGGGCACAGCAGAATCAGGCTGCTGTTGAAATGTCATGTTGCAAATACTTGCGAAATTCTTACAAGTTTGTTTTTTTTATTTTATTTTGTTCGCATAAGACAGAAAGAAAAATCAATACTAACTCAAATACAGTTTCTTAGTTTCTAAACTCTATCACTTTTGCATATCGCCATAAATTTGCCAAACCACACTGTCAAAGAAACACGAGTATTCCGGAATACGACTACAAGTAATTGTCAGAATGATAGATGGCGATAGCTAAAACGCCTTAAATTTGTTGCTAGAATGAAAATTCTCAATAATGGTCCAGGGATACTAACCAAAATAATAATTGCTGCAGTACATGATTTTGTAAATGAAAAATCTGATTCATATATTAATGTACACAAATTTATTTTTTCCTTAACCTGAGGGGGTAGATGCCAACAAAAGGCTAAAGTCCCTTCCCAAGCCCATAGTTGCTTGGCAGAAAACTTAAAATATCATCTTAAACATTATTTTGGAAATTGAAATTATACCTCGCATACATTGTATATATTAACCTTTTCAACCCTACAGACCAAAATGGACCAATCGAAACAGAGCATACTCAATACATACTACATATATTTAGACACCTAGGGTTGATAGAGGTAATCGGTTTTCAGTTCCTGATTTACTTTTATTGTTACTTTAGATTCTTCAAAAAACATTCACTTAAACAGTGATGTCATATCATTTGTACATTCAACTGAAATGCGACAAATTTTGATCTATGCTATGGACCGAGTCTAATGCAGAGAGGGTTTATGTAGCACGCATGGCAGAGTAACTTGTTTATAAGTCTAATCCAAACATCACGCGACTTTCTAACCTTATTCCGAGCCTTTAGCCCAAAGCCTTAAGGACATCCCGTTTGGAAGTCAAAACACTTTACAAACTGCCACCACATGACCACCGCAAGCACAAGCACCCCACCACAATAAAAACTAATTGTAATAAAAATCCCAGCAGGACATTTCTGAATTACCGGATTCATATTCATATTACTTTGAGTTGATGGAGTTATGTAATAGTAATGTTTTTACTGTATTTCCTACACACAAAAAAACATTTGCATTGGAGCAAGAGAGCTATGGGTATTTAACAGCTAATATACCGGTAATACAAGTGAAAATTTTAATTTTTAGAATTAGTTGTTTATTTCAATCCTGAGTGAAAAAAAAAAGCATCTCGACTTGTTGGTAACTACATGCTGCTATGGATTCTTCTACCGAAAAATGAGGACACGATTCTGATTATGTAATATATGAGGACACAATTCCGATTATGTAATATATGAGGACACGTAGCTTTCAACTCCTTTTTCTTTTCTCAAAGAAACCATAAAGCTGTCAACCTACCAATTTCCTTTGGGATTACAAAGAAAGTTGATTACTAAACTAAAGCAACAAATTGGAAATATTCCAAATCTATGCAAAAATGGTTGTAGAAGTTAATGCCAAGAAACTGCACAGAACACCGAGTGCGGAATCTGTCCAGCCTTCAGCAGTCAATGCACTGGTATGTTATTTGTGTGTTACATTTGTACACGTGTAAGTTTGTTTGTGTGTATATTTGTATGTGTAGGTGGGAGAAAACTGTATAATGTGTTCCTGTGTGTGTACTTTTTAAAGACTTGAATGAATGGCTACATCAATTTTATTGACACTAGTGGCTCCTAATTACTGGTGCCGCTGCATCTGCCCACAGCTAATATGTCTATTTTATGTTGCACAAAATTCAATTAAAGAAGAAATTGGAAAGAATGCAACAAAACTTGACAGAATCCATGTATTACCACCATCCTTGCCAGTTTAAATCAAAATTTAATTTCTACTTTAATACCATTGCTCTGATGCGGCTCAACATTTCTCTAGGTAAATAAGGCATACACGAGTATAGATAAATAAAATCAAGCAACTGAACTAGACATATGTACTGATCTTTAAACAGTAGAAAAGAGAATATGTAGGACCCAAGCTTCTCACACTTTCTTCTGTGAATAGGGCATGGCCAAGTTAAAGTGGTAAAATAAATACAGTAAAACCTGCTTTAGCGGCCACCTGTGTATAAAGAACACTTGCTATCCCCAACAGTACCATTTGTGTACAAATTAACCTCTATATAAAAACCACCTCTTATAAAGACCAGTTTTCTTGTATCCCTAGGAAGGTCGTGATGTACAAGTTTCACTGTATTATCATTCATAAACAAACTAACAGTATACATGTACAGATGAACCTATTTAGCGAAAGACCGCCTGTCTCCTCTTATATTCTGAAAACCACATGGTTAAATAATCCCTTACATCAAACCTCTTAAGAGGGACCACCTGTTTTGAGAGACCACATTTTAGTGGTAGATGGGATGACCTCTCAAGACAGGTTTAACTGTACTAACATATGGTAATAATCTAGACTTCACACCCAAGACAATCGCCCAGCTTAGCCTAGTCTACATGTACTTGTGTTCTTCAACACTAAGCTTCATGAAATCAAATTGACCTCCAAGGTTCTGTACTCTCTAACTTCTGTGTTTGTTTACAAGCTTCCAATCTGTATCATATGCTCCTAAACCAATGTGTAAATGAAAGGAAATCTACGTCAACTGTGACTTTTGTTTTTTTCTTCATGATATTTGTAAATTTTTTATGTGCAAAAAATATCTTACTGAACATATATTAGCTGGCTGCAGTAGGTAAATTACGAATCATGGCGATAAAAATGGGGAAAATGGCTAAAAATATATATTTCATTAAATCAATTGATATCAAATTCTACATAATTATGTAGGAGGAAACACATAAATTCTGATAATACATACAATAAAGTAGGCTTTATATTTGGTGTAACTTAACACTTAAGCACATTGAAATCTCTATATTAACTTAGAAATATTAGCTAAATTTCACAGAAACTAGAGATTGTTTGTTTATACATACACGTATAGGCCCTATTTTCTTAGTCCCCCCTCTTTCTCTCTCTCTCTCTCACACACACAACTTGGCATTTTCACATTTCAATTGTACAAGTTCTTCGTATATATTTTTTAAATCCATATTTTCAAGGTCTCATGGATAAAATAAAGATCTGGATGAGCACAGGGAACACAGAGGCTGGTTCCACTGAAAAAGAAAATCTGGTGAAGATAGACTCAGCCATTGGCACATTCGACTTAGCCTAAGTTAGACACAACAAAATTAGCCTAATGCTGATGTGAATAACCTGAGACCATCTGTTGCATGTTAAATATCAGAAAGACTGACTGTCTGTGTACAGGAAAGAAAACAAAAATGGCTCTGCCATTAAACCAAGGTCAATGTGGACTTTGAATTCTGTTGGGATATTTATCACATTGTCTAGTCACAATATTCATTTTGCTCTTTTTATATAAATTCACCAGGGGAATCGGAGCAATAGGGAAGTGCTAAAAGCTTGGCAGGACATCAAAGTCTGTACTTGATATCAAAGGCAGTGTAAAGATATATCAACCAAAATTAAGCACGATTTTGAAATAATATCGAGACAGCCTCTCTAGCTGAGGAGACAGGAAGAATTATATGAGTAATTTATGATGTAGCCAATATTTTCCATGGCGTTTCAAGTAGCACTGATGTAAAGAAGCAGCGCCTGGTAAACATGAAGTAACCAAATTCTAAGGAACATCCAATACAGTAGGATAAAAGTCACATTAGGAGTCACAAATTATTGTCTTTTAATGTATATATATATATATATATACAATTGTACAGTATTATATTCAGGAACACAGCTACATGTACATGTAACTATGGGGAACACCTGGTTCTGGAAATGATACGAGTAGCCTATTACCTGCGAAAATTTGAAAATAAACAGATGTCACACACACACACACACAAACATTTATATACTATAAAATCATAATTATTTAATGAGGATTTGTTATTTTCAAGGGGATTTAATTTGTTATTTTCTTGGTTCACCAATAAGAATGGAAATAAATCCATGACAAAATATTTTACTTACATGATGGCCAAAAGAATACCTCAAAATGAATTAATATTAATGTCAAAGAATTTGTTTATACGGGAAATACCATTAAAATATAAACTCACAAAATATATGATATTACAGACTTACAGTATCTGTATATACATGCAGTAAAACCCACTGGTTACAATGAAATCCTGCTTTATTTAAAATAACGTTGGATCCCTGTCGACATTCAAAATTCATTACTACAGAGCACCTCTGAAGCAATGAAACAAACAAACTAAAAGCAAACAATACAGGCAATGTCTTTACAAACCACATATATGGTGACAAGACCATGTAAAGTGGTTAGAAACTCTAAATCTTTGAAAATTCACTAATAGAAAAACACAGTGTATGATATGAAAACTCAAAATTCACTAACGGAAAAACACAAGGTGTCATATGAAAACTTAAAAAATCACTAATGGAGAAACACAACGTATCATATGAAAACTCAAAATTCACTAACAGAGAAACCTGTATCTTATGAAAACCAATGATTATATTTAATAATTTGACAACAAAAGCTAAATAAACACAAAAAATTCTCAAGAAAAAAATTTGGCAGGATCAGATTTCACCATGAAATAAACACATGTCAATTTCCTGTGCATGATAGAAACTATACCAGTAACTTATGGAGAGATTGTAAACCAACCCACAAATATCAATAACTCAAAGTTCGTTCTGTGATCGTATAGTTTTATTCTCAGCACAGCAGAGTACAGCAATGGTAACAATGTTTCAACAATCAGAGAGTATGGTGGTGTTCTCTCTAGGCGGTTTCCCGCTGGTCTCTCTCTCTTCCAGAACTCCAGTGCTTATATACGTTTCTCAGTTTTGACCAACGCAAAACACTAAAGTTCTAGAAGCTTATAGAGAGTTAAATGCATCTACAATTGGGAGAATACGGGCGCCGTCATCATCAAAATCTGTCATAATGCAACCTTTGGTAACCTTTTTACACTATCATTCTTAGTACAACTTCAGTACTTTATATTAATTATCATTAACATCAAATCTTGTTTACCAAAACTGATGATGACAGATATTTGACCTTTTAACATGCAGCTTCAATTGCTGCTGAATTTGTAAAAGTGTTGACAAGTTGTTTATCCAAAACAGTATATTATAATAATGCTAAGTAATAATACTGAATATTATGCTGAGTAATTTTGAATTTGGAATTTTATATCTAAATTAACTTTGTCAACATATTTACTTGACCGAATTAGAAATCATGTAATTTTAGCTGCCCGTATTTTCCCAAATACATATAATACACATCAATACTATTTCAAGTCACACCAATTTATTTACGTATATAATTTCCTAAAAGATTTATCTCCCGTACCTCATATTGTTACAAACGTCCCTATCCCTTGAAATTTTTACTAAATGGTAAAAATTTCATTCTCATAAATACTTTCTAAATTATAGTTAGTAACTGTTTATAAAATTCCCCCATTGGTGTGGCTTGAAAGTCAAAACATAATTTACATAATTATCAATACACAATTCAATAAAGTTTTCACTGTTAATCATGGAATGAATAAGTTATGACCTGGATTTTATCGATAACAATTCGTATCCTGGATCATTAGTAAAATTAACTTGTAACTTAGATTTCTCAATAATCCACTATCAATTATGACCTGGATTTTCAACAATTCATAAAACTCGTGATCTGGATTAATATTAAATAAAAATGTGACCTGGATAAAAATATGTGACTTGGGTTATAATTTCAATATATATTCATGCATTATAAAGCGATATAAACCGGTTCAATAAGCAGAGAATTTATGCATAATTCAATTCAATAATCATTGTCTCAATACAAATAAAGTTCATTATTACAGTCCATAAGTAAAGTTCATTATGTTAAAGTTCATTATAACATAATACGTTTAATAATTCACTTTTTAACACTTTTAACATATTCATGGAAAATCCTCCATTCACGGAAAGTCCTCCGTCCTTGTAAATATTCATGGAAAGTCCTCCATCCTTAATATGTTCACGGAAAGTCCTCCGTCCTTTGCGCAATATTCTGTTTCTTTAATAATCATAAGTTTTCGACTTCTTTAAGTTATCATCTTTACATTCACATTACACTGTGATTATTACTTAAGTTCTTGTATAGTCTTCAGTAGTCGAATGTTAGTGTCTTTAGTTACTGGTGAACTTAAAACTGGTAATCGGGCTTCTGGATCGAAGCCAAGTGGTCTCATCCACTTCGATGTTTTCGATCGACGATTTATTTTTATCGTTTAATTCCTGCGGTGTCATTTCACCTGTTTCTGGGTCTTGATAAAGTTCATGGTTTAATTCATGGTTATCGTGTTTGTATTCCTTTATTTCACAGGAATGTACGTCTGGATATTCATTTTTGTAGTTTGGTTGACTGTTTTTCATTTCTCCTTGACTATTTTGTTTCGTGTTTTCTGTTTCTCTTTTATCTTGACTGTATAGTGTTCGGTTTTCAATGTTAATTCTGGTTTGATCAGTTACTGGTATTAAGTCTATGTCGTATTTATCCTTAAGGTACATACTGCAAAGTTTCATGTCTGGATATTCTATGTCGTGTTTATCCTTAAGGTACATACTGCAAAGTTTCCTGTCTGGATATGCGTTTGGGTTCTTGTTCAGTTTGAATATCTTCTTTGTATATACTGGCTGTGTTTTCTTGACCGTTGTTTCATCTTTTCTGTTATAAGATTGCGAATGTCATTATCATCTGCTGTTGACTGTGTATTTATGCATGATCGACTGTTTGTTACTTGGTACTCCTGGTATGGCTGTTGGTTCTGGTTTCTTAGAAGTCTTGAAAGATTTGGAAGACTCAACTCCTCTTTTCCCTCACTACTTGACCACTTAACATTAGGATTATCTTTATTTTTCTTTTTTGACAGAAGATTCTGAATGCCTATTTCTACATTTTCTTATTATTCTTTTTCCACATTTTACCATTATAATTATTAAGATTGTTACTACTGGCACTATTGGTATGAGAAAGTATTGACCGTTTTTAACCCAAAAATCATCTTCTGGCATTGGTTGCATTTCTTCTAGTTTTAGTTCATTTATCAAATTATCTAAATTAATTTCTTTTACTGGTTTTAATGTCTTAGGAATTTTAATCTTATCATACCGTGGGAAATTTTGTTTATATCTCCAAAACAAACTTACTTCGTCTTTCTTATACTTGTCAAACTAATGTTTTCAAAGGATCCCTAAAGTTAAAATTACTTTCCTTATAAATGTAAGGTGTTAAAGTCATATCCCCGTTAGAAGCTTGACAATTTTGTTCCAAATGTAGAATGTCTAGAGGTGGTAAGGTTTTCTTAATCATTGATTCTTTGTCACACATGATCATGAAATTTTGTAACTTTTCAGCAATGATTAACCAATTTCCTTCTGTAACATACTGTCCTCGAGGAAGAATTGCATTATTGATCAGTGTGGTCTTACAGTTTTGTTCAATTTTAGATCGTGTTTCTAAAAATATAGAAATCACAACATGTCTGTCTGTTTGAAACAGTATAGATAGGACTGTCAAAAGAACAATATCTTATTGAAGGATTTGAACATTTTTCTAACTCCTGTTGAGTTAAAAGTGCAAATTGTGTTTTTCTCTTTGTTTACCGCTAAGGCTTCTGACTCTAAGTCATATTTGGCGAGTACCGAGGGTTCTTTCATATGTGGTAATGCCAAGTTATGTATCTTGTAAATTTCTAAGGCATTTGTTGTGTCAACCAAAGGTACGGACACGATGACTACAATGTTTTCGTCTTTGAAATATGTAGCACAAGTCAATGTTTTGTATAGGTCCCAAAGATCTTTTTCAGGGTCAAAAGGCAAAGCAAAACGTGGATTCAATTGATTTTTGATTGATAAAAGTAATTGCCGAAACTGTAAAGGTTGAATGACAGAGGGTGCGAGGTGTCCCAGTGATAACATATTCAATTGAATTTAGAGATATTGAATTTTGTTTTCCTGTAATTATATATGTAAATTGTCTAAAACTTAAGACTTTTCATCGTCTTACACATATTATCAAACATAGTCAAGTTATTCTTGCACATGTTATCAAATATATCCAAACTATTCTCATTCAACAAGTTATTCTTACACATGTTTTCAAATATATCCAAACTATTCTTATTCATGTTATCAAAAGTCGAATTTAAGACTATTAATATTTCTTTTGTAGTAGGGTCTATTTCGTCTACAAGTCTTTTTGAACTCTTAATTTCATTTATTTCTGTATCTTCTGTATCCTTACTTATTTCTTTGTTTTCTGTCTGATTGTCTTGTTCTGTTAACTTTTCTCTATCATCTAACTTTGTGTTTCTGTGTATTCTTTTTAATTCTGCTAAAGGAATATCATCCTCACTATCTGAGTCATCTCGAATTTGCCTAGATCTCTTTACAATATCTTGATTTTCATTCTTATCAATTTCGTCATCTGAAGATTCTGAATCTGGAGGTACTACATATGTTGATTTTCTTATCGGTCTATTTAATTTGTCTTGGGGTATCTCCCAATCATCTAAATTAGCTAACCTAAGATGTCGAGCATGTGTCTTAGTTGTTGTTCCTGTCAATTGATTCTTAACTATAAAACTTAGAGGTCCTTTTTCTTCAATAATCCTATAATAAGGTGTCCATTTATTATCTAATTTACTGGTTTTTCTTTTGATTCTTAATATATACTGGATCTCCTACCTTGAAATTAATTTCTTGACTACCCCTATCTGCATATTTCTTTTGTCTTTTCTTAGCGTCTTCTAAATTTTTGTGTACTAACGTAAAAGCTTTATGTTGCTGCTGTAATGCTACTTGATATTGGTCTTCCCCATTATATTTTCTTCTAGGCTTAAGAATTGTATCTAATGGCAATACTACATCCCTATTGTATAGTAAGTAGAAGGGTGAGAATTTGGTCGATTCACTTGGATGAAATCTAATTGCTGCTAATGTCTGATTTAAATACAAGTCCCAAGTTTGTACATCATCAGATATTTTCTTAGCCATTACATCATGTAAAGTTCTATGAAATCTTTCTACCTTGCCATTACTTTGAGGACTTACAGTATCTTTCTTTAAGAGGTGGATGTGTTTTCTTTTGGCTTCTAGTTTGACATATTACACATTGATCTACATATGTGTGCAACTTTTGTAGTATTTTGGTCTAATGATGTCATATGTTTTATCTACTGCCATATGTCCTACAAAATCATGATGTAAATTTTCAGGTATGTACAATCTGAGTTTTGGATCTTCTGATGCAGTAGAACACCTACTTCTAAAAATCTATCATCTATTTCTATTTCGTCTAACTGTAATATCAATTGTTTCTTGACTGTCTGGTATTCTTGACAACAAGTCAGCACAACAGTTTGTAACCTGCGATACTGAGAGCCCATTGTTGTATTTTCTTATTTTGCAATGAGCAAATTGACCATTTTTTCTGAGATTTGCTTAATTTGTGAGACAAATAATAGATAGGTTTTTCTTCCCCAGTATCTGTAAGCTGTGTGAGACAAGCACCTACACAAGTGCTTTTGGCATTTAAAATACTAACAATAAAACCTAAATATTCTATTTCTTTCTGAAAGAAACTACATTTCTTCAACTTCATTTTTCAAACCATGGTTGTCCTCACATTCTTGTAATACTATGTTCATGAGTTCTTGGAAGATAACCCTTTGTGACAAGTAAATGTTGTTTTGTCTTTAGTATCTTTAACCATTTTGTACCTGCCAATACCCACTTTTAAGATCTAAACTAGTGAAATGTTTGGCTGTCGACATTCAAAAAAATTCATTACTTCTACTTGTATCTCATCTATTTCTAAAGCTCTAATTTTTCCTAACACTTGAGAGCAAAATTTTCTTTATTTCTACTGTTAAATGCTCTCTCTTACTATGGATGATATGTGAGTATCATCTTCAAATTTTGACATAGGTTCTCCCTATTCTTAAGAACCTAAATCAAAGTATAATCTTACTCCATTTTGTCTTAACCAGTCCCTACCAAGGATAAAGTGGTGAAACAAACAATCGTAAATTTAATATTTACTAAAAGCAAACAATAACAGGCACTTTTTATGTCTTTACTAAAGTCCTAAACCATAGTACACATATATTTCCTGCTAATTGTGACAAGTTACCATTTTCTACTACAACTCTTCTTATCGGCTTCCTTATAAAGAAGAGCCTGTTTTCCTGTTATGTTCCCTAAATTCTCACTTAAATCTTTGAAAATCTCGCACTAATAGAAAAACACAGTGTATTGATATGGAGGATCGAAAACTGCACGAAATACTGCACCCAGTAACGGACAAAACCTATCATGTGACACAAGGTACAGATCTATTTGGACCTATGAAAACTTGGTGTTTGCTGAAAAAACTGATATCACACTAATGTCTGTCTCGTCAGCTGCAAACACAATTTTGAGTAGTGTGACGTATCTTATGATCTGAAAACTCACAAAATTCCCTAACATTTTGTTCGCGTGTCGCACTAAGGTTCGATGTAATCAAAAGTCAACAAAATATGTCTATCAACTGTTGTTCTACTAAGGTGCTTTTGTTTTTAGTCAAACATAGATGAAAACTTAAAAACTCACTAAATTTTTCTTTTAATAATTTCTTGAGGACATTTTCGAAAATACCTCCTACAACGTACCAATGCTATACATATTCTGAAAACTCAATAATTTAAGGTCTGCCGGTTTTACTAATTACAAGGTACTGCCATTGCAAACCATGTACCTCTTATGACACTCTAAAAATGGTGGTTTCCAATGATTATATTTAACTGAATTTGACAACAAAAGCCGTAAATAAACACAAAAAATTTTGTATTTTATTTCTCAAGAAAAAAGTTTTTATGGATTTGCCTAAATAAGTTTAAAATTGTAGTTTTTGTTTAAGATAGAGTTTTGGTTAATTTAAATTTTATTAAATTAAGTTTTAAGTTTTAGAGTTTGTCAGGATCAGATTTTACACCAGGTGAAAAATAAAAACCAACCCACAAATATCAATAACTCAAAGTTTCATAGTTTTATTCTCAGCACAGCAGAGTACAGCAATGGTAACAATGTTTCAACAATCGGTTTCCCGCTGGTCTCTCTCTCTTCCAGAACTCCATAAAGTTCTAGAAGCTCCATAATGCAACCTTTGGTAACCTTTTTACACTATCATTCTTAGTGTGACAGATATTTGACCTTTTAACATGCAGCTTCAATTGCTGCTGAATTTGATGTTGAGTTGTTTAAAAACTATACTGAATATTATGCTGAGTAAATTTGGAATTTTATATCTAAATTATGGAGAAATCATGTAATCTATTTTCCCACAGTGTTATTTTCCTTTTTATCTTTCTCATATTGTTACAAAACATGTTATTCCTTTTTTTTTTCTCTGAATAACATTTTTAGTTTCAAACTGGAGCTGAGATAAAACTCCAACACAAGTAATGAAGTGCTGTATGTCTGTCTGTATGACCTTGGTGCACTACACGTTAACCTAAAGGCATTCTCTACATAGAACATGTCTGCCAAGTAACTCTTTAAGTAGCCAAATTTAGATCTGCCAGACCAATCTTAGGGAAGGTAATAATCAAGTTTAAAAGATGAATACTACTTCAATTTACAGTGCAAATCTGAAACAAAAGAGGCCTTCTCGGGAGAGATCATTTTCAAATAAAATCCCCACAAAAAGTGACTTCTAAAAGTTTATTTATACAATAGATCTGTCTGTCAAGTGCCACACAATTTAAGGATTACTCTTTTTTTTAAAATTTGTTATTAACCAACACCTGATAATTGTATGTTCTAATTGGTTAAGGTTTCAAATTAGTAGAGTATTTGTCGAGTTTTATGGTGTCAAACCAGAGCTTGATTCTGGGATTCCACTTAATTTAACCCATCAACCCCTGAAAAGGACTCTTTTGTAAATCAATAACTTAGACCAGTCCAAACGTATCTTAACAGGTGAATGTGTTACTTTATTAAAGTAAAAAAAAAAATTCATTTCCCTCTGACACCCCCATTCACGTTTTTTTTTTTCCTCCAAGAATGACTCGTGGAATATTTCTACTAAATTACAGTTTATCACATAGTGCTTGCCCTTAATGCTACACAGAAATAGTCAAAATACAGATTTCTTCTGCTATACATGGATAACTTTGCATTGCAATTTTGACATGGTTAATATATGATGCACAACTGATGTAAGGTTGGCAATGAAAACATCAGGGTTCTTCTGTACATTAGATGCATGGTTCACTTTAGAAGTATGGTCTGTGTGTGTGTGTGTGTGTGTATACAGTAAAACCTGCTATAGTGGCCACATTTATATAAGGATTACCTGTTTATAAAGGCCAGTTTTTTTTTTAAGTCCCTTGACTGCATACTTCAACTAAATTGAACCTGTGTATAAGGGTCACCTGCAAATAAAGGTCAATATTTTCTGGTCCCTTGGGTGGCCCCTATATACAGGTTTCACTGTATATATATTGCACACACAGTGGAATCTCTTAATGTCAAAATCGGATAAACTGAAATTTTGGTTATGTCAAAGTCGGACGGCTGGTCCCGATTACGCGATTATATATTTATACTACTTTTATTCTGGATATCTCAAAGTTTTTATGTAGAAATTTTTTTCTGGTCCGAAGTTATGAAATATTACATAAATATCACTTGCTATCTCGAAGTTTCCATATATGAAAAAGGTTTACATTTTGTACACAAAAATCATTCTTAAAATTACTTGTTTACATGTAAAACACTGGACAATCGACAACCGTTCACAAGCCAAGATGAAAGTGTAATATATATATATATATGTATATATATATATATGTTTGTGTGTGTGAGTATATATATATATATATATATACACACACACACACTTATTCACCCTCAAATACACATTTGATTGGTTCAAGTCATTGATTTACAGAGTCCATTGTTTTTCAAGGCTTTATAACTACATTTATTGATTTTGAACTGTTTTTTAATGTTAAATAATGCTTAAAATTGAAATTTCTAGCTCATGTACACAGAATTATATTTCAGTTTTTGTCTTCAGGAGGGGGTTTCCGCAGGGGATGGGGACAGGGCTGGGGAAGTGTAAGAACCGGGTCTTTAAAATTTCATAAATATACATGTATAAGAATTTTTTTTTTCATTAAAGTTTCCACTATTTCCATAACTACATGATTTTTATGAAATTTGTTCCTAATACCATATATATTTCCTCAACATGAGTACATAATTCCAATATACTGAGGATTTCTCATAACACAGCTGTCAAAGCAACAGTTAAAGTGTTGATGTACATGTAGACAGACACACCAACAAACCAACAGACACAGTCAGTTCATAAGCTGGTATTTGCTTTTAAATATACATGATGTATAATTGTCAAACTCATTTAATTCAAATGTTTAGGGGAAAATCACATTCTAGTTAAACACTGGGAAAATGCTAAACAATGGAGTAGATGACATTTGGGCAAATTTTAATTTAGCATTTCTATTTTGATTTGACTAACCCGCTTACATCATTTTGTGACCCTGAGGCCAATTATCTCCCTTTGACCTTGTGCCTTTATCTGCTCCGAAATGTACAAATGCCTTGCCTTAGTTTTTCTTTATTTCATGTCCACAGTGGTAGAAGTTTATTTGTTTCTGAATTTGACCATGCTTCAGGTCACTGTGAACTTGTTAAAAACAGTCTGAACAACACAGCGTCGCACAGGTACATGTGTACAACAAATTATTTACAAATTTTTCAAAGAGAATAAAAAAATGTGTAGTGCTTCAGTTGATGGCTAATCATCAGAAAAAGAACAACACAAACAATCTTAAGATAAAAAACAAAAGCACAGTGATAAAAATGTCTCCATACATGGCGAGACAACAACAGACTAAAGTTAGCTCCTACATGTAAGCAAATAAAAAATCAGAAATAAAATATCGTATATTACAGGTCTAATAGATGTATATTGCAGACATATTCAAATTTATTCTAGCCCAAACATCGTCTAGCCATGTGTATGTAGATTCTACTCAAGATCAAAGCGATAGAAAAACATCAAAAAGGTCAATTATCAGTACCTTTAATGCTGAACTCATCTACGATTAGTAATGCGGAAAATGGATTCTATCATTAAATGCAAATAAATGATTTTTAAGTTTGCCGAAATTATCAAAACGATCTATCACACATATACATTTGTCTGTCTTTAACAAGCAATGCCTTTGTGTACAATCAAATCCTGTGTACTGCAATATTTCTGAAAAACAGCTGGGTCAGCTTGCTCTTTGATCACTTACAAGCCAAATTTGTACAAAATCTAGCAAGTTTTATGGGGTTATTATGTTGGCATGCTCAATGTACTAAGAATATATTTTTTATTATGTTAATACACTGATATTTGAGTATCAATTTTTTTTTTTTGGGGGGGGGGGGGTGTCACTGACAAAATGACTTAAATGAACACAAGTGCTTGGCGAAATAGGCAATGTGTAGAATCTTCATTTACATGTGGGTCATTTTCATAATGATCCAGAAAAAATATAAAACCAATGGTGATCATGAAATGACAAGAACAACTAAGTCAGGTACATGTATTGGAACAGTGAAGAGTATATTACTCCAAGAAATACAAGGAGTAAGGATAACTTACTATGTTGTGTATGTGCGTATACATTTTCATACAAGTGGTATGAAAGGAATTTCTGAGCACCAGTCAAGTACACAAAAACTGTGTTCTCCCAACTATTTGCACAATAATAAACTACATACTGACAAAGAATCAGTTTCGCAGTAGTCAAAAGCCACAGTTGTGGTTTGCATGTACCACCACAAGTATATGATGCCTTGTGGAGTTCACACGTTTCATGATAAAAAAGTGTCTTGTGGAAATAAACAGATACACAACACTTACGTACATATATTTCAATTCTAATCATTTATGTCTTCGGGAAAATTTCAAGTGAAAACTCAACTCAATCACCCCTTAAGACACATTTGGACTAATTTAAGCCATTGATTTACAGAAGAGTCTATTATTTTTCAGGGTTTGATGAGTTCATGATTTAGAAGGTTTTTGTATACTGTACATCATTAATTTAAATGCATTATTATGGTGAACCTAGCATATTGTGATAAGTTGATCTTCCTTTACGACACCCCATGTGCAAATCTACATGTATGTCTGATACCAATTTAACATTTCTCTACCTCTCAGAGAGGATCTGATCCCAACTTAATACCTATCAAACTCAGTCAGTAAGGGTCTGAACCCAATTAAACACCTCTCTACCTCAGTCAGTAAGGGTCTGAACCCAATTAAACACCTCTCTACCTCAGTCAGTAAGGGTCTGAACCCAATTAAACACCTCTCTACCTCAGTCAGTAAGGGTATAAACCCAATTAAACACCTCTCTACCTCTCAGTAAGGGTCCTCAGTCAGTAAGGGTCTGAACCCAATTAAACACCTCTCTACCTCAGTCAGTAAGGGTATAAACCCAATTAAACACCTCTCTACCTCAGTCAGTAAGGGTCTGAACCCAATTAAACACCTCTCTACCTCAGTCAGTAAGGGTATAAACCCAATTAAACACCTCTCTACCTCAGTCAGTAAGGGTAAGGGTACCTCAGTCTGAAAACCCAATTAAACACCTCTCTACCTCAGTCAGTAAGGGTCTGAACCCAATTAAACACCTCTCTACCTCAGTCAGTAAGGGTCTGAACCCAATTAAACACCTCTCTACCTCAGTCAGTAAGTAAATTAAACACCTCTCTATCAGTCAACCCAATTAAACACCTCTCTACCTCAGTCAGTAAGGGTCTGATAAACACCTCTGTAATTCAGTAACACCTCTCTCTACCTCAGTCAGTAGGGTCAGTAAACACCTCTGAATCCCAATTAAACACCTCTCTACCTCAGTCAGTAAGGGTATAAACCCAATTAGTAGGGTCTGAACCCAATTAAACACCTCTCTACCTCAGTCAGTAGGGTCTGAACCCAATTAAACACCTCTCTACCTCAGTCAGTAGGGTCTGAACCCAATTAAACACCTCTCTACCTCAGTCAGTAAGGGTCTGTACCCAATTAAACACCTCTCTACCCCAGTGTGGCTCTGAACCCAGTTTAGCACTGGATTATTTATATCAAATATTACAACTTTAATGACACTAAGCATTTACCTGGATGATAGATAACGACTGACCGATATTTGAAAAAAAAATTATCAGATTTGAACTGAGTCATGGCAGATGTACGATTATTTGCATCAAACTGTGTCACATCCAGGATGTTTGTCATCACAATGTAGCTAGTGGAACACAATAACTTTCACCACAACACATCTTTAGTCCTTGGTCTAAAGATCAGAAAAAAAAATTCCTATAATAAAAATTGTGGGGATATGAATCAGGGAACATTTATTGGTCTGTAGGGTAATAGGCTGTTATTACTTTTTGACCAGGAAGTTGAAATACAATTACTTACATAGTTTTGTTGTAATCAATAGTACACAGGTACTTTATACTTGTATCTGTAAGATGTTAACAATTCAAATAAAAATGTTTTTTATGGTAATTATGTAAATTCAACATTCATACAATATTCAGTTCCCATTATGTTGCAAAATCACAAACCGTAATATATTTTGATATGAGAATTAATCGCTATGAATAATACACAACATAAGTATGATATCGATGAGTACATTTCTTAAACCTTCAAGCCTTTACATGTACTTTAAGATGGGAGATAATGGGAAAGCCAGAGAAAGTAGAAAAGAGTTTATCAAAGGGCTACAAAATATTTTTAAAAACCAGAGAAATGCTAAAACTGATATATATATTGTGTATAAATTCTTTGTTCATGTACACATGTACAGCATTTTGCACTACAAAGTTGTGTTCTGCTATTAAGCCAAGTACATGGATTACACAATTATGGTATAGGTAATTAATTTTTCAGATAGTCTAAAAATAGAAACCTGTGCCTAAAGATAGACTCAAATCCCAGTCATCTCATACAGTATGAAATTAATACAACAGATAATGGCCGACTATCAATTATAAATGTTCTATACAAAATGTACACTATCACTATGAGAGAGCTGGAGAGCTCAGGTGCCCTGACAGATTTATGAAGTACCAGTAAGACTAACAGGTAAAAGAAATATTTGTGACGCTATCATGTCTGAATATAAAAGCCGGAGAAACAAAATACGTTCTAATTCAGTCGGAAGTTGAATGTAAATAAAACAGTGACACCTGGTCACTACGTTACAATACACAGGTATTCCTGTATACAGGAATAATATAAATTCTTCTGTAGGTGTTCATTTAACAAAGGAATTTGGGATAGTATTTAATGCCACACTCAACAAATTTTCAGTTATATGGTGGTGGCCAGTTTTTTAACAGTGGAAGAGAGAACCCAGTAACAATGTATCTGGGAGGAAAATGTTTACATTTTTCAATGTTGGAGGTAGGGGTGGGGGATGAGAAGGCATTTCAAGTTGCTAGAAAGCCCAAGTTTTTTTCAATCAAGTGTACTTCAATGATAAAACAATGTTGAGTCAACCTGGATCAGTCAGTAGCGTGCTGGACTCTTGATCGTGAGGTTGTGAGTTAGAGTCCAGCCGTGGCAGTCGGATTCCTGCCCTTCAGATAAGACAGTAAAGATGAAGGTACTATGTCACAGTAGGTGTCTGCATGTTAAAGAACGCTCACAACCCAATGGCTGTAAATGCCAAGCATAGGCCAAACTTTGAAGCCCTTCATCAGCATTGGTGATGTCTCCATATGAATGAAAGATTCTTGAGTGGGACATTACACAAAAATACAACCAACAATAAAACAATGTTAAATTCATAAGTCTAAATATCTACATGCCTAAGTGACCATTTTTCATTTTAGCTGCATTTATCAATCCAGTCAACCCCACCCCCACCCCCCCAACAAAATATACTTCTGTCATACTATTTCAATCATATTGGATCAGTCCATTATGCTTGCTAGGGTTGAAAGAGTAAAAAACAATCTGACATTATTATTCTGACCAAATATTGAAAAGAATAACTTTAACTTTTAATTCAACTTTTATACTTATCTTCACATATTACCGGTACTTACTATCACAATCACCCCCTAAAGACACTTTTAGACTGGTCTTAGTCATTGATGTACAGAAGAGACTATTGGTTTTCATGGGATAATGAGCTATTTGTTAATTTTCACTTCTTGTTGGAGGAAAATGCTTATGTCTATTACTCATTTTTCAATTATGACAAATTTCATCTCAAAAAACAGACCAATCCAGTCCTGAATTGTGGTGAAAGAAACTTTGAATTTCAGTGAGGAAGCTTTCAACTTTTATGATGGTCATGTTTGTACTTGATAAAAAAAATATGAATCCCTCTAAAGGCAGTAAGACAAACGACTCAGCACTGTGTGACCTCTGTGTAATATCATTCAGCTTTTGATGTATTTTGTACACCCTATCCTTTGTAAGTCTAAACAAATTGGCTTCAATTCATAACCAATGTTTGGTAATAGTTACTATTCTTATGCTTTACCATCCCGACCCCTTTATACATTTAAGTGCTGTTTCAATCAATTTCATTAAGAATAAAATTATAATTTTTACATCATGAAAAGGCTTTTATTTACAGACTTACTAATAATTTCACAATTTAACATTTACATGTATTAAAATGTTTTTAAAAAATGTCTCCATACACAGGATTCAAAATGAGTTACATGTACATAAATATATATACATGTAGTAGAACTTGCCTTGAAAGATCACTCTCATTACAGACCACCTGCCTTTTAAGGTCACATTCTGAAAACCAATTGGTTATATAATTTTTGAATAAAACTTCTTTAGGAAGATTTCCTGTCTTGATAGATCACATCACAATGATATACAGGGTGATCTCTTAAGACATGTCCCATACAGGGTGATCTCTTAAGACATGTCCCATACAGGGTGATCTCTTAAGACATGTCCCATACAGGGTGGTCTCTTAAGACATGTCCCATACAGGGTGATCTCTTAAGACATGTCCCATACAGGGTGGTCTCTTAAGACATGTCCCATACAGGGTGGTCTCTTAAGACATGTCCCATACAGGGTGGTCTCTTAAGACATGTCCCATACAGGGTGGTCTCTTAAGACATGTCCCATACAGGGTGATCTTTTAAGACATGTCCCATACAGGGTGGTCTCTTGAGACATGTCCCATACAGGGTGGTCTCTTAAGACATGTCCCATACAGGGTGATCTCTTAAGACATGTACCATACAGGGTGGTCTCTTAAGACATGTCCCATACAGGGTGATCTTTTAAGACATGTCCCATACAGGGTGGTCTCTTGAGACATGTCCCATACAGGGTGGTCTCTTAAGACATGTCCCATACAGGGTGATCTCTTAAGACATGTACCATACAGGGTGATCTCTTAAGACATGTCCCACTGTATCGTCTCTTTAGGGGGTCCTTATATTCTGTTTGTCTGTTTGTTTGAATGTTGTTTAATGCCACATCCCACAAAAATTTACTTGGTGGCAGACAGTTTCAAATGTTTGAGGTCAGAACCTGGTTACAATGAACCTGGGGACAACACATAACTTTGGTTCTTTGTTGAATTAATCTGCCACCAAAAATTGTGAGAATCTCAAATTCTATCCTCTTTTGAATAAATACATATATGTAGACTGATTTACAGTCCAACTGACTTATATTAAACCTTGTTACATTGAAATCCTGCTTTATTTGCTTATTTGAAACAATGTTGATTCCCCAGCCAAATATCTTTATTGCCATTAAAACCCGGTTGTTTTGAAATCTTTGTTCATGTGAAAGAAAAATTTGATTTCAATATAGTAAGGTTTGACTATATAAACATTTCTCTCTCTTTCTCTCTCTCTCTCTCTCTCTCTCTCTCTCTCTATATATATATATATATATATATATATATATATATATATATACACACACACACATACATAAACTGAATATTTATTGACAGAGTTAAACTTTCTATTTGGAATACTTCTGTATAATTTCTAATCCTTATTTCGATATCAATCTTTTTATGAAAAAAGTCACTTTGTAATGGAGTCTAATTAAACACTGGTTTGAATTTACAAATTGAAACAATGAAACAAAAATAGTTTTATTAAAGTCTTCGAAATTTTAAATCGGTAAATGTCAGACAAGCTCAGACAAAACCATGTCTGAGGCATTTGTGTGCTCAATTTTTTTTTGTGTGAAAAATTCTGCAATTAATGTAGTAAAGACACATACAAAGCATATTTCAGTTGACCTGATTACCAGCCAAATAGTTTAACAGGCTTTTGTTCAAAGACTCGTCTAAATCTTAAGATCAAAATCAGCTTTGCATTCTGACTGACAATTATACATAATATTTAAATACATGCTGACACACATTCTAGACAGATTTTGGTGCACAAAAATAGACCTAAACCATTTTCTTTAATCTGTAACAAATCGCAATGAAGTACACTTGTGGGTACATACCAAAGTCAGAGACATAAACAAAGACAGGAATTTAAAACTTGTTTTAAACTGTTGGCATGTACATGCTTCGGTGGATGAACTGCAACTTAGTACATAAATGTTAAAAATGGAAACCGCAGAAAACACTTGAAGGTTTTATTAAGACAAATTGTCAAAATGGTATAAATATAATAAAACTTGTAATTGATATAAACTAAATATAGTATGAATAATGCAATTCATGTGGAAATTTCTGATAAGTGAGGAAAATCACATTAAAAAGGGCTTGTCACTCCCAATTTTTTTTTCAAGTCTGCATATTTTTTCTGATGTTTCAAACATAATATCATAACTAATTTCTGATCTTCAACAAGGTCTGAAGAATTCAATTAATGTCAGCTCTTTGATTGGAGAGAGAGAGAGGGGGGAGGGAGGGAAAGAGTGGGAGCCAGTACACCATGATAGAGAAAGAGTTTAACATATGTGAGAGAGAAACTTGATGATCACAAACTCAGAAACTGACAAACTGATCAAATTCTCTAAATCGTCCAGTACCATCATTGACAAGGGACTGTGTATAGGAACAAGGGTTCTAGAACAAAGAAGTCATCTTTATGTTAAGCCATCAGCCCCTATAGACACATTTGAATGGGTTTAAGTCATCAATTTACAGAAGAGTCCATTGTTTTTAAGGGGTTGACAAGTTAATAAGTTTGTGCGACAGATGCAGTCATGTACTTTTACTTCTTTAGAGTTAGGCAGAGAATTAGTGAGTTCTTATTTCAATGATCAAAACAACGTCTTAATTTGGTTTTGAACCAAGAAGCTCTCATTTACATGGCATGCTACACTGAATGACCCAACATGTCAGTCCACGGATGTTTGCAATCCGATCAATAACCACAAAATGAGCTTACCATGAAATTATTTAGGTAATCTGTCCATAAGAAAGCTTTAAGTCATGTCATGCTGGAAAAGAAGGTCATGTCGAAATTTAAATTGGTGCACATATCTACAATGTACTTATAAGACATGTGAACCACAGAGAGGAATGAATGAGCTCTGCACTTAAAAAAGTCGCATTTGTCTCCCCAAAAACAATGAAAAATTAACTGCAACTCACCACCGACAACAATCAAACGAAACAAAAAATCTCCACATTTTGGAAAAAACAATGTAATGATCTGAAGGTAAATTGAAAAAAAAGATATTGTCATGTTATCCCTTCAGGTGCCTCCCTGTTTTTCTATGTGTTGGCAGGTTTATCGCCTTAGTATTTATAATAAGTGGCTGGACTAGTGAAGTACTTATCTATAAAAATAGCACAGTTTTCTCTGGCCATTGCATACTCAGAGCAATGACCTTCAAGAGCAGACTGACCATGAGGCACCAATGGGGTACTAATTTTCATCTGATAAAAATACATGAAAATATCATCATACTGACCAAGATCATATCCACAGGGATATTTGTATGGAGTAAATGTACATGTATGTATGTAAACGATTGGGGTCTGTTTGTTTCTTTATTGTTGTTTGAAGTCCCACTCAAGAATATTTCACTCATATTGAGATGTCACCAAATGCCGGTGAAGGGCTTCAAATTTTGGTCTATGCTCGGCACATATGGCCATTGAGCAGTGAGGGTTCTTTAACGTGCCAATACCTACTGTGACATGGGACCTCAGTTTTAACTGTCTCATCCGAAGGACAGAAAACCAACCTGCCACCAGCTGGACTCGGACCTCACGATCAAGAGTCGAGCGCACTACCGACTGATCCAGGCCGGCTCACTAAACAATAGGGGTAGGAATATACGTAAATGTTTGGGGTGAAAATATACGTAAATGATCAAGGTAAAAAATATTTGTGATGATTGGGGCAAAAATATATGTAAATAATTGGGGTGAAAATATATGTAAATAATTTGGGTGAAAATATATGTAAATGATTGAGGTAATTGTACATTGTCAATGATTGGGGGAAAAATATATTTGATGAAAATATATCTAAATAATTGGGATGAAAATATACATGTAGGTGAATGATGGGGGTTACAATATATGTAAATGATTGAGGTAAAAATCTATGTATATGTAAATGACAGGAGTGAAAATATATGTAAATGATTAAGGTAAAAATCTATGTAAATAATAATCAAGGTAAATATATGTAAATGAGTATACAAAAAGTATACAAAATGATTGTGGTAAATGTATTTATAGGTAAATGGTCAGGGTAAATGTATAAGTAAATGATTTGTGGCCAATAACTTGAAAAGCAGGTGCTCTACATTCAACAGAGTCACCAGTGAATTAATGTAAATGTTCTAGAATGACTTAAAATTTGGCCGGTGTTATCAGGAAGCAAGGGAATGCTCAACCCTTCATGGCAGCAGATATATAGAGTTCAAATTTGTTCACTACTCTTTAGTTTTGTACATGACCTTAGAACAAACTTGAAGAGGTTACAACTTCAATATAAATGCATTTGTTTTTCTTTGAGAGTGTGCTACAGAGAGGAAATTGACACTGCAACTAATGATGATGATGATGATGGTATCAATGCAAGATATAAATAAAATATCAAATGCTATCAGAATTATATTCTTGAACTGATGTATATACCTGCAGCTGTTCAGGAATGCCACAAATGTGTGTGTTGTATGGTATATATATATATATATATATATATATATATATATATATATATATATATATATATATATATATATATATATATATATATATATATATATATATATATATGTGTGTGTGTGTGTGTGTATATGTATATATGTATATATATATCATATAATCACATTTAATCACATGCTAAGCTGTGAAATCTGAATTGTAGTAAAAAGAATTCTGCATGTATGCCTGAACAATACTTGATGCATTTAAGTAATTCAAAGTCTTACATGCTAATCCAAAATTTGAAAAATAGAATCATGCAGCTGTCCAATCACCATGGTTTTATTTTTATTATCTATGTATCTTTAAAATGACTACAAAATATTATATAGTTACCTAGGCAACCACTTTAAATCATCCTCTCTCCCTTTGCAGGCCCTTATGAAATTTTCATCTGGGTCAATGTGACCGAACAATAAATATACATGTATTTATGTACATAAGTAAATAAAAAATGTGTGAGAGAGAAAAAACCAATGGCTAAGTGACCATCGATCAATTACTGCAGTGATTTACAGGAATTATCTCCTATAAAGTTGCTGGTCAGACTGGTATGACTGGACATGATGTCTCTATAGATTATCATTCATAAAAAATATGGGAGGAATAGGTACAATTTCTTACATGAATTCGTAGTCAGCAAAATTATTGATAAAGAAAGAATTTGGTGTAATTAAAGAAACATTAGAGGCAGGGCTCAAAGTGGCAAGTAATTTGGTTGCATATGCAGCTAAAATTATAAATACCCACAATTAACTTGCCATTTTGGCAACTGTAAATGGGGCGCTATAAATGCAATGTTATTGTACTTGGAATCTGTAAGTTGTATTCTGGCTGATTCCGAACTGTTTTCAACCAATCTGAGTCATAAAACACTTCCTTTCTTCTGACTGATGCATGTTAAAGTCAACGTGATTTAGGCCCATTTAATTGCTTATTTAACCTAAAAGAAGGTTACACTAAAACCCGGTAAAACAATGGTCTACCCAATAGGCAGGGTAATGATATCAAAATGTCAAACGGTGAGTAAAATTCTGAGTAGGTCGCCTTTTGGCAATTAAATGTCAAGGCGTACTTACAGCCCTGAGAGGACAATGACAATAGGAAGGAAAGAAAAGGTTTAATTTCTGTCTGCTCTCCAAAGTGATTGTGTATGCTACCGCTGTTTTGTAATTTATTCAACAGTATTTTCCTTGGTCAGTTACAATTGGCAGCCAGTTTTAAATGGGGAGCAAAAACCAAAATGTACCGTGCATAACTTGTCAAATCCCTTCACTTGCACATTTAATATATCAACATGGCTAATTTATTGTACACTTGCTAGTTTTCTCCATTTCTCTTCAGTCTCTTTATCCTACACATGGTATGACAATTAACTAGAGCATAAAATGACTTGCCAATGAGATCACAGACTATCAGGTCATACGTACAAGTACCTCTTTCTAACACACTGAGTTAAGATATATTTGTAATGTAATTATTTGGTTTTGTAGCAACTGAGAAAACTCTACCTCACCACTCTATTTTTGAGAGAGAGAGAGAGAGAGAGAGAGAGAGAGAGAGAGAGAGAGAGAGAGAGAGAGAGAGAGAGAGAGAGAGAGAGAGAAATTCATATGGAGAAGCAAAAACCTGATAAATATATAGACCTTTCCCATGAGAGAGAGAGGGGGGCAGTGAGCAAGATTTTTCATAATTTCAAATCAATATACACTACTAGCTGCATTGTCATTTTAGCACATGATGTATGTAAGCCATGAGTCTCCTCCGTAATACTTTGTTTACTTGAAATTTATCAGCTGTTGTGGAGTTAATTAATCATGTCAAATGCATCTAGGTCACTTGGGCTGATGAGTGTTATTTGTCAGTAAGATAATTAGCATACAGGGGCTGTAAGTAGGTTAGGCATGCAGTCGAGAGACACCTGTCAACAACAAGATACACCACAGCCATCCCATCACTATGGGTTAACTTTGTCAACATGTGAACCACTAACAAATGCATCATTATTATATAACTGATTTGTAATCCCCCTCTACCACACACAAGTTATCATATATCAATGTGTCAACAGGATACAGTATCCAATGGTCAGCTTGAAACTGATGATTCAGCAGGTCAAGATTGCTAACATATATGATCGGAGTCATTATGTTGGCTAGTGGGGAGATATAGCAACAGTTTGCAGGTTCCTTATATTCCTACATAACACAATATTTAAAATGGTGGCACTAGAATTTTAACCACAGTGGGAAAATTTGCAAACAATTTTTCAATGTCGACAATTTCTTTTAAACCAATTTACATGTACCCTAAAGACACATTTGAATTGGCCCAAGTCATTGATTTACAGAAGAGTCCAATACTTTTTAGGTGAGCGAGGAGTTAATATTAAAGTTCTGTACTGTGTTGACTGTTGGAAGCTTTTTCCTTAAATAATGGAAAAGTAAATGCAGGGCATTTCAATTTTGTCAAATCGATGTAAAACTTGAATGAAATTATTAGGAAACTAGACAGTGCTCTACAATGCGACCAAATCACTCGCAAATGCGACCAATTTTTAGATTTTGGCGAGTGTTTATCCTCATTCAGTCGCCACATTGCGACCAGTTTTTTCCTCGAACCGAAAATCAAAAGTTTGGTTTTCACTGTGTTAGAGAAATCATGGTCTGTTATGCGCTTAACAACAACCAATTTGGTTAACTAGAGCGTCTAACGCACGTGGATTACGTGTTGTATTGCTCTCATGTTTTCGACTTGAAATTTTCCTAACAGCACACGAGACATTTTTTTTCTTCGAATTTATCATTAGACACTTCTGAGTTTAAAATCTTGGTTAAAGGAATACTGGAACAGTGTTATGGCTAGTGTTCGACTAGGCCATGCCCCAATTTCGATTTTTAATTTTAAGCGATTTTTAAGTGGTAAAATTGGCGCAGAAAGTTCGGCCTAGTGTTCGACGAGGAGGACAAGCAGACCACAGCCTAATTCCTTTGGGGATTCTAACGTGGCCGAATTGTGGGTCAACACAATTAAAACGGCCGCCGCGACAGAATCCCCAATGGGGTTAACCACTCGGAACTGGAAATTAAAATCGAGATACCGATTGTTGGACAAACACCTATAAATTAAAGAACTGTTCACGGGTGTTGGACTCTAGATTTTAACTTACAGACAAAATTTACAATTCTTGTGGGCAGTCTCTGTTTTGTAAATTCTGTCGAAAAGAAACTGGCGTTAAAAATTTAAAAAACAAAAAGGTTGCATCAAAGTAGAACTACAAATATGATAGGCATATAAACACTCCTCTTACACAAAAAGGTCAACCGTTAAAACCATGTTTTAAATGGATTGAAACAATAAAATGTTACATAAACTTAGAACATTAGATTTTATTTCATTTCTATATTTTCATCCAGTGGATTTTTTAAGAACACATGCACACACACACACACACACACATATAATATATATATATATATATATATATATATATATATATATATATATATATTGGCGAGTAAAAGTTCCCGGCTGGCTAGTAAAATTTCTGGTTCACTGGCCAGAGTGAATTTTTTTAGTGTTGTAGACTAGAATGGAACTCATCACAAAAAACATCAAGTGAATTTTCTCTTCAAAACCAAACCATGAGGTACGACAGACAGATACATACAAATACCAAGACAGATAACTAGCAAGACAGACAGATACAGATAACTAACAAGACAGACAGATACAGATAAGTAACAAGACAGACAGATACAGATAACTAACAAGACAGACACAGATAACTTACAAGACAGACAGATAACTAACAAGACAGACAGATACAGATAACTAACAAGACAGACAGATACAGATAATTAACAAGACAGGCAGATACAGATAATTAGCAAGATGGACAGATACAGATAATTAGCAGAACAGACAGATACAGACCCATTAACCGATGTATTGCATTGCCATGCACACAACAGAATGATTTCTTTGATAAAAACCTTGATAAACTCAAGAGCTAGTTTTACAACAGGAAATGAATTCTAATGAAGGTACATGTTGCTATTGACTCTGTGTCAAATAAATATACACATACAGTCATTTGACATACTCCTAGATCTTACAGTAGGCAGTCATGCATTGAAAACAGCCATACATTAACATACCAAAATGAATGCAAATAAAATAATCATAACATGAGCACTTATTTAATTAAGATATCTTCCAAGCATATACTGAGCATCTGTAACTTCAACAAATGCATAAAAGTACACCAAGCACTTAAAGTGGATGAAATTTCTTTCTCTCAGATGGTTTTATAACTTAACTTAATTTCAATAATCGACAAAAATCTAAACAAAATAATAAATTGAATGCATTTAGCATGCACATAAATATATGCTAGTTTTCTGTGGGTTATTGAAATATAGTTAGTATATAAAATAATAATATCTACTTATAAATATATATTTCACACATACACCTTTTTTCTTAAGGGCAATTCAGAGAAACAGCTGTGTATTTACATATTCATTTGACGAAAGATACATTAACACTGGTCATGTTTTCCCTCCATTTATGCCATTGATGTAAATCTTTATTCTTCACTTTCAACAGGCATTCACATTCACCAAACCCATGATTCAAATACGGTAAAACCTTGTTCAGCCTAAATTTGGCATTATAAAGGGGTTTGGCATTAGGTTGATGGATATCTTAAATGAATTTATAGGGAAAATTAGATGGGTGGATTTTCAAAAAATGCAGCTATATAAGCGAGGTGGAAAATTGAAAAGGAAGCATTACAACAGAGGTTACACTGTATACAGTTGAACATCATCTAAAGATGAGCTCATTAAGGAGACAACCTCCAGGCCTTTTCCCATAGTTTCAATGAGGTCGAAAATTCGGCCCTTATTCCCAATGCAAAATATAGGTGTTTTTTCCCCAATTTGATACCTAAGAGACCACCTCACTGATCAGACCACTTTGAATTGCTCAGTTATGTGGCCTTATTAGGGAGGGCCCATGGCAAATACATGTGACAGAAACTGGCAAATCTTACCTCAGCCTCTTCTTGGCTCTGCAATCGTTTGATTTCTTTCATAAGTTTCTCTTTATCATCTTCTGCTTTTTCTAACCTACATTCCGACTCGATGCGAATTCGTTCTATCTCTTTTTCTAACTTCACATTTTCCTCATTTAGTTTATTTACTTTTTCTTTTGTTGATAATTTCTGTGATGCCAATTCCTTTAAAAGACAAAAAAATTCATTGTATATACATGTACATGTACATGTATAAACAGAAATTTGGGTATACGTATAGACTTATGTATGAATACTAAGTATGTGTGTATGTTTGCATGTAAGTATGTGTACATATGTGCAATTGATTACACATGTGTTAAGGTGTGTCATATTGCTTCTCCATCTGAATTTCAATCTATGTTTCTGTCTTTCCTGTCTCTGTCTGTCTGTCTCTCTCTTTCTCTTTCTGTGTGTCTCTTCCAGTCTGTCTGTCTGTCTGTCTGTCTCTCTCTCTCTCTGTATCTACAAATTTTACCAGCATTGTAAACTGCACTTTTCATTTCACAGTATGATTATGGCCACCTGACTCAACAACTAAGTCAGCTATGTGTATCAGTGTGAACAATTTGGCTTTGGGGCAAACCACCCAGTGTACTGTATTACATCTTAATATGACAGTTGAGACAAACTGTCAGGTAAAAGTACATATACGATTTACTGTGGTGAACTTTTGAACAGTCTTGCATCATCTACGCAGACACACATCCGCTGGTCGATATACAAATGTCTGAAAACATACTGGTCAGAAAGAAGATCTTAACTTAATGCCGTTATATAATTAAGTTACCTCCTATAAACAATATGTGACAACTGCATAATGATCAGAAATTATTTATAGTGAAAAGGTCAGGAAGATAATGGATCAAATTATACTGTTTCTTCAATCAACAATGTCAATTTCATTTTGTATATGTTGTACTTTCATAAAAGCTTCTAGACAAACAAAAACTGTCCTGAAAATTTTTCAGACAGTTTGTGAGTAAATGTATAAATGTGTGTGTGTGTGTGTACATGTGTATATATATATATATATATATATATATATATATATATATATATATATATATATATATATATATATATATATATATATATATATATATATATATATATATATATATGATGTATGATGAGACCAAATTCCAGTTATATGGAAGTTGAACCAGTCCTGATTTTGATTGATAGATAAATAAACTTTGATTAAATTTTGGTTATCTTGAATTCTGGATATCTAAAGGAATAGGGGTCCCATGAACTTCAAGACAACAAGATTCTACTTGTGTGTGTGTGTGTGTGTGTGTGTGTGTGTGTGTGTGTGTGTATGTGTGTGTGTGTGTACACATATATACATACACAAATAAAACCAAAACAGAAACAAGAATGAAATGAGTTTTTTGGGTGGTGATTCTCCACACACTGAATTGTGTCACATCTAAAAGATGAATTACAACAGGCAGGGGTATGATATATGATGAAAAATTTATTGTGACACATGTGACCTGAAAATAGGGGTACCTGGCAGCTTGAATACTTCATCATTTTTATTGACCATTCAACACAAAGAACATTTCAACGTAATTTGTGATGTACCTGTTTTAGTGAGTGATTGGCATGAACTGTGTTTTGAAGATATTCTTCACTTTGAGCTCTCAGCTTCGAGAACTCTCGGATGATATTTTCTTTTTCTTCTTTACTGCACTTCGCCATACTGTCCAGAGCTTGTCGAATCATGTTAAGTTCTGTTTCAACCGTACTTCTGACCTCTGGAGATCGGCATTCTTCCCCTGTTAAATAAAAGTTACCATGAGCATCAATCTATTTCACAAACTACTACAAAATACTAGTACACTGCGTCACATGGACATGAGAGATGTCATGGATTTCAAGTACTGTGTTCTAACCAATAATTCAAAGGAACATTGGCATTACATTAGACAGTTGTAACTTACCATCGGATGGTTGTAAGGAGTCATCCGATTCGCTGGGCAAGTCCCACTCTTTACTTTGCTGTTTATCGAGAATACTGGACAATATTTTCGTCTTTCTGTCCTTCTCATCCTCCTCATCATTGACATCGCACACATTTGACTTTTGTTGTGAAGGTGGCGCCAGAGAAACATTCGGTGCAAAACCTCTTTCATATCTAAAACAAAACAAAAACGAAGATGTAAATATTTGGCAATTCAAATATACTGCCTTTACTTCTGATGTAAAAATGATTATCACTCTCATAAGAAACAGAACCCTTCTTTAAATCAGGAACCACAAGTGACTAAAATAACTTTGCTTTTCAAATAACAAATGGCAAAAAAACTCTGTAAATAAGGGGGTGAGCAGTACAAAACTTGTCCACAGTATTGCCATACTATAGCTAAAATCTGCAAAACTTCATAATCAACCCTTGTAAAACAATGGACTCTTTTGTAAATCAATTACTTACTTAACTTGGGCCAGTCCAAATGTGTCTTTAGGGGTCAATTAGTTAAAAATGCAGAAACTACATGGAGAGTGGTAAGAAAGATAAGCATAGCGGACATGCAGGAATGTTCGTACAGGAAAAATGCTTAATGCTCTCCAAACTTCAGTTTGCGAGGAAATTACAAATCAATTCAATGGACCTTTTGAAAAACAATAATACGACATGTGACCTCTCAAAGCAGGTCCCCTTGGACATAGACCCATTCCAATTCCCTTATTTAAATTTTAATGCAACGACAACAAATAATACATCTTTACTGCAATAAATATAGTGATCTCACTAACAATTAGATTTACCAATCCATCTTATAACAATATCACAGCTTTAATGGAGATACAGATTACATGTATCCAAATGAACTCTGTTCCAATATTTAATTTAATTTTTTTTTTTTTTGTGGTTTTTCATCATTTTAAAAATTTCCACAAGGCAAAAAAACAAAAAGAAAAGAAGGGGAAAAAATGTGCACTGTTTACATGGCGGCATACACTTAGACGAGTTACAGTTCAAATCAAAAGGAAGCAATTGAAAAGGATAAAAATATTCCAATACATGATAGAAAACAGACCAACAAAAGGCATATAAAAACACACACAACTTGATGTGCATGACAGGAATAAGAGAATCAGAAAATTCTCGGCAGGGATGAGAGATCTGGACATCTACATTTATGACTCAGACTGAAATGTATCACGTGCATAAAAAAAAAAATCACCGCTCACTCGCATATAAGATATTGTGAATCATTTCAAAACTTTTTTTTGTGTATACTTTTTATTTTGAACTTGATAAGGCAGGGAAAAAAGGAAGAAAAATGTTTTACTATACAAAATAAGCTGTACCAAACTATCATTTGTAAATAAAATGTAAATAAGTCATTTCTTTGGAAACTCTGCAGCAAGATATATGCCTTTTAAACTCATCAACCCCTATTGCAAAATTTGGACTCATCTAATTCCAGGAATGGTAAGTCCAATGTCAGAAATCAGAGTGTATGACTTGGAATCTAAATTCTACAACTTATTACAATTATTCACCCTTGAATTACGACAGCAGACCATATTTTTTATTGATTTAGACAAGTCTAAATTTGACCATAGGGGTCGATGTGTTAATTACATTGTAGGATAAAGGAATGACGTCATTATGAATCTTGAGAATTGACAAATGTACATGTATCATTCATAACAAAGAATTAATATCTACCCCATAATTATGACAATGATATTAGATCATTCCATCGGGTTAAATTCTATCCCATCATTAGTATGACCCTGATACAAAGGGTCAAATTCTTCACATAAAGTATGACGCTGTTGATATAATTACAAATGGTTAATTTCTAGCTCTGAAATATGCATTTGATGTAAAGAATTTTTACCACTTATTATACAGATCAATAAAAAGACAAGAAAGGTCACATGAGGTGACAGGTTGTGACCCTGTATTAAGCCTGTCAAGGGTTTTTAGGTACAAATTAAATTAGCATATTTAAATGATGAATGTACAATGTACACAACTTAATAAGCGTAACTTAATAAACGCAGTGTTTGTTTTCATATCATACAGTGCAGTTGAGTGTAAATGAATAATAAGTATTATTAGTCTTTCGGAAGTTGTATATTTCCACCCTCTCTATTGATTTAATTTTTTTCCTTTCATACATTTTTTACAACTCTGCTGTTACCTTATTTCAAGGTGGAGCAGAAATATATCTTACACGGCAAAGAAAAAAATAGGTTGGTTAAAAAATACACCGAGAGACAGATGTGCAAACAGGGTTTTTCCTAGGACATTTGCAAGTTCGATATTCCAAAAATTACACAAAAATTCCTAAATTGGAATTTAAAAAAAAAAAATAGTTTTTTTAAACAAAACAAGTCTAAAATTCAATTTTTCTGTTTTAGTTAAAATGTTGTAATGTACATTTACCATTTTTTTCAGATCTTGGAACCAGAATTAAGGAGGGACTTGTAAAGATTAAAACTGATGTGTTTGTATATGTACATGAGTGTGTACATGTGCACAAGCCTGTACACATGTGGGTGTGTTGAATCTGTATGTGTGTGTGTGTTTGTATGCAGGGCGAGAAAATTTTTTTAAAAATCACCCGTCTTGTGGGACGAGTAATTATCAAAACCATTCATCCCTAGACACCATCAGCTTGTCCCAATTTTTTATATAAACTTTCATGGAAAAAACAGACTTAGGGTACTATTTTTTATTTCTTTGATATGGTATCTATAGTTAATTAAAATGGAAGTAAAGGATTTTGAAAGTGCTGTGGTCATGGACAATTTTAGAGGCTAAAAAGTAAGATGTTTTTGATCTAGACGAAAAATGACTTGTCACTGGAGATGAGTACCCACTCCTACCTACTCATCCTCAAGCCATTTTCACTCATCTAGGAGGAGTAGACAAGTACATTTTTCTCACCCTATTGTGTGTGTGTGTGTGTGTAGGTGTGTGTGTGTGTGTGTGTGTGTGTGTAGGTGTGTGTGTGTGTGTGTGTGTGTGCATGAAATGGCAGACCAGGATTTCCTATACATCTATGTATGTTATGCAAACCATATCTCAACCCTACCCTTGGATCCACCCACAGTATACCAATGAATTACAGGTAAAATACATTTGGCTTTAGATAAATAAACAAAATAAACTAAAAATAGTGTCAAAACATCACTATTTAGAATGTGAACTGTATGTACTTCAAAGAAGATTTATGGATTGCAGTCAAATTATGCATGAATGGTCTCAACATACAACTTACAATGTACATGTATTATACATAATGCTACATCACACAATATCATCTGGCTATTATTTCTATCAAAGGCACAAAATGAAATTTTTACACAATAAATTTCATATCAAGATATCAAGTGGCAGACTTGTATCCCTATTGCCATTTAAGACAATGTATAATAGCGAATAATATCTACAATAATATCTACGGATTATTTGTCTGTTGTAACACGTGTTGTTGTTGACGCATTGTTCATTTACATTCTCCGATTAATACTCCATGACGAGACAGTCTTGGTTGTATATATACAGGACTGTCTGTCGTCTTTCTTGACACAAGACGAGACCCTTCTGTTCTAGTTCAGTCTAACCGATAACCATCTCTTGCATATGACAGCCGCAAATTTATATCCATTATAATAGGGCAAGGTCAAGCACGGTCAGCGTGTAACATGACCCCTTTTCATACCCTCCGGCAATTCTCTATGAACGACAATTAGTAGAGTGAAATTTAAAACTTTTTAAATACAATTAGTACCAAGTTAGGTACAAGCAATATCAAAGAAAGAATGTATACACGATAAATACATACAACTGAGTGATTGTGTACTGTTTGTATTTCTGGCAAACAATTACGAGGGAAACCGATGTATATGGTACGTACCTACAAACAACGATTTTGTTTTACTTATTGCTGTTCTAGTTTTTACCCCTGCATTAACTTTATTTGGTATCAATCTACATCATTTTATGCTGTTTTTCTGAATGTTGCTTTATGCCACCCTCAACAATTTTTCTTTCAAACAATAGTGGTCAGTCTCTATTAGTGTTAGAGGAGAGAACCTGTGTACAAGACCACTGACCAGTAAACTACAAAACTTTCTCACATACATGTAGTCAGCAAAGGCTCCAGCAGGACTTGTACATACACCGTCTAGAGGTGAGAGTTCCGTGTTTTAAGGCAAGACACTCTAACCACTTGTCCAAGATGGCCCTTATCTACATCTACCTATATTAACCTTTTATGTAATTATGTTTAGTACGTAAAACCACAGTAACCCATATTTGTTGGCTGTATAGCAAAGTTCATTTCCTTAGTACATGTACAAATATTACAGGGGCTGGTAACTAGGTATGTCCAGTAATAAGATGCATGTTGTGGCTACTCAGGGAAACTATCTATCCATCAAAGTTTTGCAAGTAATATGACAAACAGTGCTCAGAATCTACTTAACCATGCAAACAAATCCTGAAGTGAACAAATCTCTCTTTTCATGAAATTTGAAGGAGCTGTTTTGGAGGATTTTTTTTAACACAAGTGGAATACTTACGAAGCAGACTCAGAATGTGGCACCACTCTTTCGGGATTCAATAATACGGGTGGGCCTGTTTGAAGGTAGGGTGGGGGAATACTGTTTGTCCTGAAAATGAAACACAAACTTGTAACACCCTAAGTAAAAACATAAAATTTTAAGTTAAAACAGACTAATCACAAAAAGAAGATACATATGCAAACAATTATGTACTAAACACAAACAGAAGTTAAGACATGTACTAAACATACACAGAAGGTTAGACATAATTTAAACACACACAGAAGTTGAAACTTGTACTAAACACACACAGAAGTTGAGACACATGCTTAACACAAACAGTAGTAGAGACACATACTTAACACAAACAGTAGTAGAGACACATACTTAACACAAACAGAAGTTGAGACATGTAC
Source organism: Atrina japonica (assembly GCA_030159075.1). Taxonomy (NCBI): domain Eukaryota; kingdom Metazoa; phylum Mollusca; class Bivalvia; order Pterioida; family Pinnidae; genus Atrina; species Atrina japonica. Next base: position 492,017 of record BROG01000462.1, on the reverse strand, counting down.
TTAACACAAACAGAAGTTGAGACATGTACTTAACACAAACAGAAGTTGAGATATATACCACAAACAGAAGTTGAGACAATACTTAACACACACAGAAGTTGAGACACATACTAAACACAAATAGAAGTTGAGACACATACTTGACACAAACAGAAGTTGAGACACATACTTGACACAAACAGAAGTTGAGACATACTTAACACAAACAGTAGTAGAGACACATACTTAACACAAATAGAAGTTGAGACACATACTCAACACAAACAGAAGTTGAGACACATACTTAACACAAACAGAAGTTGAGACACATACTTAACACAAACAGAAGTTGAGACATATACTTAACACAAACAGAAGTTGAGACATGTACTAAACACAAACAGAAGTCGAGATATATACCACACACAGAAGTTGAGACACATACTAAACACAAATAGAAGTTGAGACACATACTAAACACAAACAGAAGTTGAGACACATACTTGACACAAACAGAAGTTGAGACAATACCTAACACAAACAAGTTAAGACAATACTTAACACAAATAGAAGTTGAGACACATACTTGACACAAACAGAAGTTGAGACACACACAGAAGCTGAGACACATACTTAACACAAACAGAAGTTAAGACATGTACTAAACACAAACAGAAGTTGAGACACAGAACAATCTGTGAAGAAGCGGTTATACATGTAAACAGATATTTATCATCCTGGTCAGTACATTCACCAATTAATCAAATTATGCAACTGTAGGAAATAATTAGATTTGTTGAAGTATCATTACTTTGAAGTCCAGAATGTATTATATTAACAATACATATTCATAATAACAATTCAATATACAGTATAATGATATTACATCTATGGATCTAAACATCTTACATCAAAGTTAATTCATTATATGCATGTGGGTGTTTAAAGTGTAGTATGACATTGAATAATCAGTAACAATAGTCACAGTTTAATTCAGTCACAATAAATGGACTGCAAGAGAAAATCAAACACTAAATCTCTCTGATATACATGTACTGTAACTGATGTACATACATACATTTTTGTACATATACAGTACCGTATTCTATCTATTAAGTGCCCAGGGCGCTACACAAATCAGGAAAAAGGGGTGGGCACTTAATGGGACCAATTAACAGTCAAATTGATGTAAAAGTTAATTGTTATAAGGCATAGCGGTAAAGTTGTTATAGTTATTACCATGGATACCTATTAAAATAAATCTGTTGCTGGGGGCTACAGATAAAATGTTACTTATGGTTTTTCAGGTCTAAATCTCATTGACAACCAGCTAGAAAAGATTCTGGATCATATGTAAAAAAGAGGGAGAGGTGCTTATAGGGACATGGGCGCTTTATGGGTCAAATACGGTAATATATGACACAGAATTGGTGCACAAGTTAACTGCAAAGACAAGTCGCAGTTTCTGTTGGGTTCTGATACATTGTACATGAAATTTTCTTGAAAGCATAGTTTACAACCTGGGCACGTTGCTATAAAACTTTAGAAATAATATTTAACAACTAAACAAATAAACTTAATTAATAAGTACAGTAAAACCTGCTACAGTGACCACCTGTGTATAAAGACCACCAGGTCACAAAGACTGTGTTTTGCTGCCCCCAATAGTATCACCATTTGTGTACAAATTAACCTCTAAATAAAGACCAGTGTCACCACCGCCCTATAAAGATCAAATTCCTTGTATCCCTAAGGAGGTCATTATATGCAAGTTTCACTGTAACAAAAAAGAAATTAAAACCCTAAAAATCAATCTTGTTTTTATAGTCAAACTTTGATTAAAAGGCCACTTGCCTTTATATGTCACTGTAACATAACTATTGTTTATCTTTCTATAATGAACAAGCCTCTATCTAATGGCTGCCAGTCTATAATGGCTACTTTTATTGTTCCTTTTTGTTTTGTATCTAGTTTGCTTTGTTCTGATGGTCTTTTTTTCTTTTTGATTTTCTACCAATAATTTTACATGGTCCTCCACAGTTCTCATTCTAAGATTTTCATAAAAATGATTTTATTATTTTTATCAATATGAAGTATAACATTATAACTCGGTCTTTTCAGCCAATCAGATTTCAGAATAAGTTGGGGGTTCAAACTATTTTTAGATATGATGCAGAAAGTACTCACCCTTCTCTCATGATTGCTGGTGGTGCAGGAAGTCCTTTGCCTTCTTTGAAAGCATTTATCATTCCTGGTGACCAGGGCCTGAATGCTGACATTGCCCTCCCTTCTGCACTCTCGGTCCATGACCCTGGGGATGTTGAACTTCCCGGACTTTCCTCACTCTTTGACCGTTTAAGATTGGTGCTACTTTCTGTGGTCTGAAATAGAAAAACAAAAACTGTACTTTGTACAAACTTTTTGAACATACATGTATACAATATGTACATCTTTACTTATCTTTAAAGATGTGCATGTATGCATGTAAACTGTACAACTTATTTGAAGACTTGTACAGTTAAACTTGCATTAAAATCCACCTCTGTATAAAGGACATCTGTCTATAAACCTTTTTTATAATGAATTAAACTTATTCATAAATGCTATCTGTCTATAAGAGCCACTTTTTCTGTTCCCTTGAGTGGCCTTTATAGACAAATTTACTTGTACCAGCACTGGGCTGTAATTAGTTTCTGAAAAAGAGTGGAAAATGTTCAATACTTCAAGCACAGCGTCAAAATGTAATCTGTGACTCTCGTTACCTGCAGGCTGTAATTTGATGCTAATACTAAAGTCAATTTAACTCCTTCACCCTAGAGACACATTTGGAATGGTTTAAGTCATTGATTTACATAAGGGACCATTCTTTTATAGGGTTTAATGCCTTAACTTTAAACACTTTAATTTTCATGATCCTGACTTCTGACCTTTCAACTCCAATCTTCAAACCTACATACCACAACATGTACATGGAGTCCATGCAAGGCAACAGTTTAATCTGTACAACCTGTTTTGTGGAGAATAGACTGTATTGTCCTTTATGCAGGTATCATTTCTTGTAAACATCGTGTATCTTATATCAAGCTTTTTCTAAACAAAAAAAGGAAATAGTTACATGTATCAATGATTAAATACTTTATGTAGACCGTTCCATATTTTAATTTTTCTTTAATGGTCTACTAGGAGTTTATCTCAAAATATTTACAGTAAAACTTGAATATAACGAACTTGGTTCATACAAATTCATGCACATAATGAATCAATCAATATCTGTTCCCCAACTGCACTCTATTCATAGTTGAAAAACATCCTTATAAAGAATTTCATACTTGTATAACAAATTTTTGCTTGTAACAAACCAATTTCTCTGTCCCCTGATGCACCAACCAATTGTCTTTTATAGTATCATAATGAAGTAAACAAAAGTGAACTCAAGACCTTTTTGCCAAGCATAGGCCTACATGTACTCTCTGATTAAATAAGCTGTGTAAATAGAATGTTACAAGACATTTACTATTTTGTTCCGACTTCCCGAAAAATTCACATTTCGCTTGAATTCAATGTAATTTTTTTCTTTATGAATTCCATTGTAACCCTTCACCCCACTTTGCTATAACTATAAAACAAACAGTTCTTTATAACGATAGGGTCCCTTGAAATTTGTTATAGTCGAGTTTTACAGTACTGGATAAACATCCTATGAATCCAGCATAATTCAGAGTAGGTAGCCTAAATACCCTGCAAATTACTACCAATATCTGAAAACACTGTGTTTATACTGGTCAGTGGAACTTCAAATGAGCCCTGAATCTACATCACTGGTGGAATACAAAAAAAAAAAACAAACAAACAAACAAAAAAAAACAACACTACCAATAAATGCAAAAAGTAAATGTTTAAGTAAACAGGGCTACATTTTGTAACTGCTGAGTTAATGATAATTATCCTTTGAGTTTTGTCAAGAAAGTTAGATGAAAACAACTTGATTCCTTATGAGTAATTTTTTTTTTTAATTTCAAATCTCACACAAGTTGGCATCTGTAATTATACGTGTAAAGGTCTATTTAAGAGTGGACAAAAATAAATAAATAAATAAATAAAACCCTGACAGGTCAGATGGCTGAAACCACACACATACAATTTACATAATCAGATGAATATATACACGGGTATTTATATTACTAGGAGTCTGATCATATCAAATCCATGATTGCTATGCCCTTTGCCCTCCTCTTTCATGGCCACTTATATCAACAACAAACAGCTGAGGGAATTATCAGCCATCAATCTGACACTTGAAGTTACCCACTATGACTGTGGTTTACAACTATGTATCATATACACAAATACTATGGTTAATTTCAAGTATAGGTGGCCTTTATTCTTTCATGTTCAACAAAAGATGTCATATCTTGCCCCTATTTTATTCACTTATTTCTCTATGATTAGATTCTGTATAGCGCACATCAATCCACGAATATGTAATAAGACTAGGGTAGTGTACTAACTCTGACAGTTAAACTAATGTCAACACAGACATGTCATATGTCAGTTCTTAGGTGTAAAAGGTTATGAACTTATGATTTTGTAGAATTCATGCTCATTGAATCTTTCAAGTCCACCAATACACAAATACAATACACAGTGTACAATAGGAGGGTGTCTGCCTCTCTACATATATATATATATATACACATACATACACACACATAAGATGATTATTTCATCATATACATGTATCAATAATATAAATAACCTTCAGCAAAACTCGTAAAATCATGAGATAAAATAAGTATCCAATGTGTTACTTATTGTGTCTAGTTAAACTGGAGTGTGAGAACTAATTTCTCACAGAGTGTGAGAACTTACTTCTCACAAAACAGTGATTTCTTAAACGCTCCTGCTGTGAATGCATACAAGTACTCTCTTAATGCATACTCCTATGAAAATTCCTCATATTTTCAAAGTCCTATTCCAACTAATTAGTTAATTAATTGTGGAAAACACATTTATCTATTTATAAACGGTAAAGTATTGCCAGTCTACTCTCCAGGACAATCCAGATAAGTGGAACACCAATCAGATGCTCTGGAACACTGTCCTAGGAAAGTAATTTAGCCATAAACTTATGTGAATTATGTAAATTTTATCAACATCTTTGAAATAACTACTTCCTGGCCTGGTTCATTCGATTGTAACATGTTCCGAGACTGTGCTGGAACAGTACTCTCGCGGCAAATCGAGCACACCCTTTATATCACTCTTCACTAGGGTAAATTTAAGAATTCCTAAAGAATCCCCTTATAACTCCAGTGACACATAAAATCTTTCATTCTTTGACCTTTTTTTCATTTTCATCAGTTAGGAGTGATTTTCTAATGAAAATGTCAAAAAGTACAATAACATCCAGAAAATAACAATAACGTCCCCAGAATGTGACTTTAAAGTCGTCAAAATCAAATGCCTAAATAATCAGTTACCATAATAATTGTCTAAAAATCTTAAATGTGTAACATAAAAATTTAACACCTCTCTCTCTCTCTCTCTCACACACACACACACTCTCTCTCTATAATATATATATATATATAAATATATATATATATATACACACACACACAAACATACACAATACATGTATAGTGTCACCATGTGTGTCCATTTGTTATCTATCTTTCTCTCCACACTTGCACATATTTAATTACACAAGCACTATAAAACCACATGGTTCGACTGTCCTACATAATTACTCATAATATTAACTGTGTGTGATGTTTCTTTTCAACCATAACTATTACACCATGTGGCCTGTCTTACATAAGAGACCCCATAATACCTGGGTAATCATTGCCATTATGTAGTATAGTAATGCCTGTGACCTCTAACACAAAGTTCAGGTAAGGCAGGTCACCAGAGTTCATGCAAGGTTCGGGCAAGTAAGTACCATGGGCAATTACACACTCTACTCTAAGATCTACATGTAATGGCTATTAGACATCTAGATACAATAATGGCTCACGACATGTACTATGTATACTGATCACTAAAACCCTCACATGCAATATTCAGTATTAATCCAGGCCTTTTTCTATATTATCCACAGGAATAAAAATCCAACCCCAGAGTAAAATACATTGTAAATACATGGGTTTTTTTCCCAAATTGATGAAAAAGATTCCCACTATGGACTATAGATCACGAACATAGTGAAAAATGAATTAATGCAGGCAGAACCACATTTAATAAAGAGACCCCTTTACATTCTAATTTACATGTGTACGAACTACATTCCCAAATTTGACACAAATTCATATTCAAATTCCCTATTGTGTTGACTTGCCAATGGCATTTTCCCCAAAATATGACAGAAAAGGGCTTGTAATCCCAAAAGATTTCAATAGTCAAACTTCAGCTGGACATTTTTTACAGTGTAAACTTGCCTGAAGACTCCCCCCTCCCCTTTCCGCTAAAAACATCATAAGTATTCAGTTTCTCACAAATTTCTGAATAAATATCAAATTAGTCCAGACCCTTATCTACATGTAAGAGACCAGTGGTCTCTCTGGCGGTGAGACCACATCACTAATTTGACCAAATTCAGTCAATCAGTTAGGTTGTCTTAATAGCGAGTTTCCAATATCTATCCATGTATATAATGTGTGTGTGTATATATATATATATATATATATATATGAATATAGATACATACATGTATGTACATATATCATTATGCAATCAAAATATCTCTTCTTAATCTTTCTCAACAAGACAATTTTTTAGGAGGAGATGTCGTAAGCAAGATGTTATGTTACATGTGTACATGTATATTATGCCAAAATGTATCCAATGTTGTGGACAAGTGCCAAATGCAGCAAGTTCATAAAAGTGCCCCGCCCATTGTAACTTGGAACAAGATGCACCCATAGGAACTGTCAACATTTCATCCATATAAATGCTTTCTGCTTAAAGAAGAAAGTAAACAACGTACTGGGTACATGTACAGTACTTCAAATTTTGTAAAGAAATAAAAATAAAAACATGCACGTCATGATCACATCCCTACAAAATCAGACATTTCCAAAAATTAGAATTTCTACGTTTTATTGTTCAGGTACAGATTATCAAAATCACCTACGTTTTACAGGGATTTTTCAACCTATCATAGGAGGTTGAAATAAGGCCCCATTCAATTGAAAAACAACAGCATTTTCCCCCAAATTGGAGTCAAAATTTCCCAATTGAAGTCAAATGATAATGAATATAAATAGATTCTTGTATTTTCACACAGTTTGTATATATTTAACCTTTTGATAACATGTTGCTAAGATTCCCAATTCAATAGGCCCAAGTCCAGGCCCCATGGCATTCCCAAGAGTGTGTTGAAAATTCCAGATGTTCGTGCCAAGACTGAAGATTTTCATTTTCCGGCCAATAATTACATCAGAAACTGTTTCTTTATTTGCCCGTCAATAACCTGAAATTCTCATAATTATCCAATCACCGCTGAGTGTATGCCTCTAAGTACATGCTTGCTGACTGGTTAAGAAACGTAGAATAGAAAATTACTTGTGATAAATGAGACAGAGAAAGGGACAAGTTACATAACCTAAATACTTCATCAGAAGTGCATAATTCATGAATAACAACAAAAAAATAAATAAAAAATCAAATGATAAAAAACAATAATTTTTGTAAGAATGGCATTTTCTATTAATCGTGGTCCTGAGAAATGCAAAATTAAGAGATGCTGCAGTATGCCAAATTATTTAACCACTCTTACTTTTATGACAAATTTTACAACTTATATAAAAATGAATACTACCCTCAGACCACCATATGTACAATGCCACAATGGGGATGGGGAGACTGTTCCTATGGGATTATAGATTTGTTTTTCACATTATAAGTAGCAAAATCAATTCCACAATGTCTACCACCTCAATATTAAACAAGTTAAATTTTATTTTTAAATATATGTCCTTTAATTACAACAAAAACACTTTGCTACTAGAGGAAAAAAAACAGGCAAAATGTGTGCTTAACTCTATATACATTTATCAAGAAGTTGTGCCCCAAGAAACAGAATACCTTCTCACATACATCCAACTGCAAGCATAAAATACTATTCTGCCAACAGTGTTTCAGAATAAACAGTGTTGTTTTTTTTTCTTTTCAAAAATAAACGAGAGTAAAAAATTTCACTTAAGTTGCTAAATGACTCATGAACAACCAAATGCCAGAACTTGATGATGTAAATTTCTAAATGTTTGTTTCTTCAAATGTTCTGCATTTCAAAACTTGACATTAAAACACATCTGACTAGAGTCTATTTATAGTATATAGTCCATCTGATTATTTTTTTTTTTGTGGAAATACAGCACAGCTTTGCATCTGTACAAGTAAGTATTCAAACAACATGTATTTTGATATGAACATGAAATTGTGGTTATGAATACTTAGATCATTTCAGATCTGTGCATACATGTACATGTTTTATAAGATATTGTAAACATCCATGTACATTTCATTTTGACTCATCAACTACTGTGGTCAAATTTAAACTCCTACACTTCAATACATGTAAATGGTATGGTTCACAGTAATAATTCAGGAGTGATACACCCCTGTACTCTGACAATGGGCTTAATCATTCTTTGAAATGGACCATTCCAAATGTGACTTCAGGGGTTCATACAGTAAGTTAAATGGTGTAAACAACATTATAAATATTGTGTAGGTAACTGCAGCTACATGGTATAACCAACTCTGAACTGACATGCACACATGCTCATTTTCACATAGCACATGTTGACAGGGGAATCTGTTCTCCTTGTATTAATCTGACATGTATATATGCTGTATAATGTGTATTTATATCAAACTGTGGTCAGGTATTCTACAAGTACATTGTACATACATCCAAGTACAAATGTACTGATTATCCAGTCTACGCGCAAATTTGTTGGCTCCCACAGGTCATTCGGAACTGTGTGGTTGGGTTCCACACAGGTCCAAACCGAATATTGTCAGTCCAAAATATTTTATAAGGTTAATCAATAAACCACAATTATCATAGCCTTGATGGAATCCTAATCATGCAGACAGTCACTTTGAGATGCAGTGCTCTACAACAATAAGAAAATCACTTTTCATTTGAACCAGTAGATTTAATAGCTAGCCAGGGATGTGTGTGTGTGTGTGTGTGTGTGTGTGTGTGTGTGTGTGTGTGTGTGTGTGTGTGTGCATGTGTGAAGAACATTTTTCCACATGATTAAATGAAAGAAAACACACACTGCTTGGAAATTTTCAAGTTGAAAGTACATATATAACATATTACAAGTGACAGACATGTACAGAGAGCTCTAGAGAGAGAGACAGAGACTAGATAGAGAGAGAGAGAAAGACAGACAGACCAAGGTGAGGAGAGAGAGAGAGAGAGAGAGAGAGAGAGAGAGAGAGAGAGAGAGAGAGAGAGAGAGAGAGAGAGAGAGAGAGGGAGAGGGAGAGACAGACTGAGACAGAAAGAGAAAGACGGACAGAGACAGACAGACAGACCAATACTAGAGATGCAGAGTAAGACAGAGCATGGCAGAGAAAGAGAGGGGCTGAGAGAGAGATTATAGAAAAGTCACTGACCCACACTTAACAATGGGTATAAATTGAGGCATAGTAATCATTGCATTGATTGGTATCATTCTTTTTATTGCTTTAATGAAAACAATTTCTGGATAACACCTATTTATACTGAAAGAAACTTGTATACGGAGGAATTCTGCCAAAAAAAAAAAAAAAAAAAAAAAAAAAAAAAGAAAAAAAGAAGGAACTGACATAAAAGATTGACAACTGTAAACATGTAACTATATTCCAGTAAACTCACTACAAAGATGTACGACAGTCTGATAATTAGTAGGTGTTTACATGAACTTGTATAAACCATGCCATGATATAGCAGCAAACCTGAGGATAAATCTCTCAGCTAGACACAAAGGTACAGGTATTTATATATGTATATATATTTATATACAATGTATAAATATATAGATATATCACAACCTTCATGTAGGAACGTCTGGCTAACTTGTTCTGGCAAACTGCCAAATCGACTACATTGACCAAATTGTTGTTTCACCTGAGGCATGTACATATGGTTTCCAACACTGCTATTTAAATACTACTGAATAAGACTGTACCTGGCAGACGGCTTTACAATGAATTACCATGCAAATACACAGTTCACAGCCAACAGTGTTACACAAGTTTTAAAGCAAGGAAGGACACTGTCTTTGTCATGGCAGTAACAATGAGAACAAGACTACCTCGAGAGGACTGAATAATATTGGCACTAGCAATTGAATACCACTGGAGCCATTCATACAAGGTCAACACACATACTCGTGTAAGTCTTGTTTACCTTGGCGAGACTAAAAGCAAGCTCGTTACTATACTTGTGTTGGGATATATACATTTATAAAATACACACACACACACACACACACACATATATTTATATATATATATATATATCCTGATTCTACTTGACAAATGTGTAGGTACATGTCTCGAAAAGATTTAAGATCACTAGGAGAAAAAATTGACCAGCTTGAGGAGTGAATCAATAAAATTTAAAGCAAATAACTGCAGCCACTCAATAGCAGAATATATTATCACAGGTCAAGCTGTCCGCCTTGTAAACTGACCATGTCCAGGTATATCTGCCTTGTAGCGTAAATATTAAATATCAGTCATGTCTGTGAGATAGTGAGCACATGTGAGCAAGTCTGATAGATCTATAATTTTTCTCAGGTGACCAGACAGAGAAACTAAACAAGATAACAATTTGTATTTAACAAATGTGAAATAGTTTGTTGAAAAAGAGGCATACTGGACAGAAATATAAAACAGCACATTTTATTACTGTCCCCAAACTGTAACATGTGCATGCACGTCTGTAGAAGTAGAAGAAACAAATTAAATTGTAAAAAGAATTCTGCTCAGATTCTGATTTTCATTATCATAAAGGAAAGAGGGGGGTTGCTAAGGGCAACATACAGCACGTATTTACGATTTTATAATTTTAACACTTGCATACATGTAGTACAGGTATGTACATGAATATGTATCTTGTAACTAATCACTCCAACCTTGAAAAAATGAGTTAAAATTGAACAAAATCATATCAAATACATTGCATCAGAATAAAAAACAAATTATCCATCATATCCAAACAATATCATGCTTAAACTAATATAATGTTTATAGGAAATTTCTCCATCTCTCAGAGCCTCTTCTAGATCTCTCTCAACAGAAAGAAAGAAGAAAAACTTTAACCGCAGACTGCAAGTTCAACACTGCAAACATTAATCTAGACAAATTCAAACTTTAGGTTAATGCACCTCTTCTATCAGACTTATGTATTCCCAGCTCAGTAAAGGTCAACCTCGGGGCCTGGATTCCAGGGACAACATGAGCGTATCTTATCATTATATATGGTACATGTACATAGATCTATGTGTACATGTGCAACCCTGAGAAAGTAGGTAATCTTCATTGTGGTATTTCTATTGAAAGACAGTCACACAAAGTTCATTGTCACTGGGAAATGAAAGGGCTCGTAATCCGCACAATAAAATTTAAAACAAACAGGCAGTTTACAAGTTGATTCAACTCAGATATACTAAAAGTCAGTGACTGGCAGTGGGGATATTGACAAAGTAAAAAGTTATTATGTAAGATTAAGAGTAGGTAAAATTCACTTTATGATATCACCAGCAGTTAAAACATATGAAATCAAATCAAAATATTTGTCTGAAGTGTTCCTACTTCACTGCAATATCTTATTGCAGCCTGCAAAATGCAAATGAAGCACTTGTTATTTGATTTCTTTTTATATGTTTTTGGTTAACACCACACTCAACAATTGTTCAATTACATGTATATAGTGGCAGCCAGTTTTTAATGGTGGAGGAGAGAACCTGATTACAATGTACATGTAGCCCTGAAGAGACTACTGCCATACAGCAAGCTCAACAAACTTTCTGACAAAAATCGGCTTCGGTTCCAACGGGGCTCGAACCTGTGCTAAACCAGAGGTGAGAGACTCCATGGTTCAAAGTGTGATGCTCAAAAAAGCACTTGGCCACATATCTAGAGGTGCCCATTTGTAATAGTTACTGGTATACATATACCACCAGCACATGTATAACTATAGTTACTGGTATACATATACCACCAGCACATGTATAACTATAGTTACTGGTATACATATACCACCAGCACATGTATAACTATAGTTACTGGTATACATATACCACCTGCACATGTATAACTATAGTTACTGGTATACATATACCACCTGCACATGTATAACTATAGTTACTGGTATACATATACCACCTGCACATGTATAACTATAGTTACTGGTATACATATACCACCTGCACATGTATAACTATAGTTACTGGTATACATATATCACCTGCACATGTATAACTATAGTTACTGGTATACATATACCACCTGCACATGTATAACTATATATACTGTATATACAGCTTGTACAAAAACAATATAAGAAAGTACAATGTATTATGTGACAAAACTTGATAGGTGGCCAGGTCCAGGTAAAATTGCACATTTTCATATTTTGTGTGACTTGTATTACAATGTAGATATTTATACATTGTACATGTATATAGTTTGTTTATAAACATGGATGCACAAAATTTTCAGAATTGTATACAATGTATAAACATGTATGTAAATAGTAACACAGTATGAAGTGTTTTCCACTATTGGTCAGAACTTAGAACAGTAACAATTACATGATTTTGCTATATATAGAACACAATTTGTGATATTTTTTTGATGAATCATCAGCTGTTGGACATTTTTCTCAAACCAGAAGGAAAAAACTTTTGCCATGGTACATGTACTTAAGATGAAATCACACCATAGTTGACTACTGGTGCTAGCCGGTAACTGGACTTTGACCAGTTCATGTGAAATGTACCTGTAGATTTTTAAAGGTCAGTTTTGTTTTTGCTGTGCAAGTATATATTTTATTAGTTTTATTTTTGTTGGATTATTGTTTTTGTTTTTAACTCTTTTTTTTTGGGGGGGGGGGGTTAACATTTTACTGATAAGTATTCTAAATGTATTATGATAATCAGAATATTCCTAGATTAATCAGCGATAAATCTAAAAAGAAATGCCTCCGCCTTCCCTAAAAACACACTGCAATGTTTTCAAGTTAATCAGGTACATATATCACTGAACAAGCACAGTATAGTGTCGTTTTACATGCATATTTATAAAGCTCACAATCAATGAATAAAAATTTGATCTGGAACCAAGAACGTCAATCTGCATAAATGGAATAAGCATTATAATCCCTGGTCAAATAATTTAATCCTGGTCAGCATTTGTCCTGTTTCCAGCTAATCAATAACAGTGTGTGGTCAACTAGATCATGAAAAGCTGGGTTTCCATTGACTACTATTGAACCGGGAAACCTTTATTGCAAGAAAAACCAATCCTTCCTGACTAAGCTCTAATTATCTTGGCCATTACAGTCTTGGTCAAGGTATCCCAACCTTGTGTGTTTATTGATATATTGCACTAGATATCAGACTGTTGAAGTGACAGCATGTAGGTTAGAATGGAATTGTAGTGTGAAATATTGATTACTTATGTATATATGCTGAAGTATACATGTATATATGTGAAGTTTACATGTATATATGTGAAGTTTACATGTATATATGTGTGAAGTATACATGTATGTATGTGAAGTGTACATGTATATATGCTGAAGTGTACATGTATATATGTGAAGTTTACATGTATATATGTGAAGTTTACATGTATATATGTGTGAAGTATACATGTATATATGTGAAGTGTATATGTATATATATATGTGAAGTATATATGTATATATGTGAAGTGTATATGTATATATGTGAAGTATACATGTATATATGTGAAATGTGTATGTATATATATATGTGAAGTATACATGTATATATGTGAAGTGTATATGTATATGTGTGAAGTATACATGTATATATGTGAAGTGTATATGTATATGTGTGAAGTGTATACATGTATGTATATATATGTGAAGTATACATTTATATGTGTGAAGTGTATATGTATATATGTGAAGTGTATATGTATATATGTGAAGTGTACATGTATATATAGTGTGGTCTTTGTATTTTGTGATGGTGGTGTGGTGTCTTGGTTGTTGAGGAGTCATGGTGTGTGTGGTGTGTTTGTGTTTGGTGTGGTTTGTTGTGGGGTTGGGTAGCTATAGTTATTGTTGTTTTGGGTGGGTTGTTGTGTGGGGTGTGTGGTTGTTGGTTGATGGATGTGTGGGAGTGTTTGCAAGCGTGGGAGGTGTGGGGTTGGGTTATTGGTGTGTGATTGGTGGTTGGTTGGTGGGGTTTGCGTTGTGTGTTGGGTTTTGCTGGTTTTGGAGGGTGTTTGTGGTGGGTGGGGGGGTTGGGTGGGGTTTTGGGTGTTTTGATGGGACTTTTGGGGTGGTGTGGGGGGGTTGTGTTGTGTTTTGTTGGTATGGGTGTTTTGTGGTGGTTGTTTTCGTGGTTGGTGGTTGGGGGTTTGTGTGAGTTGTGGTTAGGTTGTGGAGTGCTTGTGTTTGTGGGTGTTTTTGGGGTGTTGTGGTTGGTTCGTTTGGCTTTGTTGGGGCTTAGTTTGTTGTTTTGGGTGTTTGTTTTGGTAGTTGGTGGGTGGTTGTTGGTTATGTTGTTGAGTGGGTTGGGTGGTAGATGTTTTGCTTGGTTTGTTTGTGTTTTATGGTGTGTGGTTTGTATTGATGTTGTTGCGTGGTAGGTTTGGTTGGTTGGTCGTTCAGTGGGTTTGGTGGGTTATTGGTCTGGGGTTTGGTGTGTGGATGTGTGATTGTTTGTGGTGTTTGTTGGTTTGGTTGGTTTTTTGGTAGTTTTTTTTGTATATGTATTCTGTGGAGTGGTGGTTCTGGTGGTTGGTGGGGTGGTTTAGTTTGTGGTGTTGGGATTGTGTATGTGGTTTGTGGGTTGTGGGTGGTGTGTGGTGAGGGATTTGGTTGTTGATTTTGGATTGGTTTGTATTGTTGGGTTTGTTTTTGGTATGGTTGTTGGTTGTTTTGTTGGGTTGTGGGTGGTTGTTTGTGGGTTTGTTGAGGATGTTAGTGGGTGGGGTTGTGGAGCTAGGTTGTTGTTTGTTGATGTTTGGGGTGTTGGGGTTTGCGTTTGGGTTTATTTGGTTGTTTAGTTTTGTTGTGGGGGGATGTGGAGTGTTGGTGGTGTTTGGTTTGTTGTGATTGTTTTGGTTGTGTGTTCTGTGTTGGTGTTTGTGGTTAGTTTGTATTGTTGTTAGTTTCACGTGGGGTTTCTGGATTGGGTTGTTTTGGGTTGTTGTGGAATGTTGGTTTTTGGATTATTGTGTGGTGGGTTGGTTGTTGGTTTGGATTTGGGGGAGATGGTTTGGGGTATGGTTGTGGTTTGGGTTTGGGTGTGTGTGTGGTGGTGGTGTGTGTTTGTGTTGTTGTGTTGGGGTTTGGTATGGTGTATGTTGGTGGTGTTGTTGGTTGGGTGGTTTGTTTGTGGGTTGGGTTTTATATGTGTTTATGGGAGGTTTTTTTTGTGTTGTTGTGGTTTTTGTTGGGGTTGTGTTGTGCAGTGGGGGCTGCACTTGTGGGTGGAGGTTATGGTTGTGGTGTTTGGAGTTTTTTGGGTTTGGGGGTCTGTGTTTTTTTGTGTGTTGGATGGGTCGTGGGGTGTTGTGGATTGTTAGCTTTTGGGGTTGTTTTGTTTTTTGTGTTGTTGGTTGTCGTGTGGTAGTTGTTGTGTGTGTGTTTTGGTTGTGTTTGTGTGGGTTATGATTGATTGTTGGATTTGTTTTGTTTGGGTTGGGTGGTTGTGGTGGTTGTTGTGTTTTGTTCTTGGTTGTAGTGTCTTTGTATGGTGGTGATTTGGGTGTTTTTTTGATTTTGGTTGTTTGGTTGGTAGATCGCTGTGGTGTTGGGTTGTTTGGGTTTATGTTTTGGCTTTGTTGTTTGTGGGTTTTGGTTGTTGTTTGTGATTTGTGTTTTGTTTGGTGTGGTAGTTTTGTGTTTGGTTGTTTTGATTGTAGCTGGTGTGTGGTTGGTTGGGTTTGTATCGTGTGTGGGTTCTGGTGTGTGTGTTGGTTGTGTGGTTTCGAGCGTGGGGTGTGTTTGTGAGGGTTGTGTTGTTGTGGTGGTGTGTGGGGTTATCTAGTTTATGGTGTGTTGTGGGAGTTCTGTGTTTTGATGGGGGTTGGTGGGTTATTTGGTTGGTTTTTGATTGGTTTTTTTCATCTGTTTGTTTTTAGGGATTTTGTGGGGGGGTTGGGGGGGTGGGGGGGGGGGTGGGTGTGGGGGTGGTTGTTATTTGGGGTTTTGGTTTTTTGTTGTTGGTGGTGGGTGTTGGGGTGGTTGGTGGTGGGTTGGTGTGGGTATGTTGGGGTTTGATTCGTGGGTGTGGTTTGTTTTTTGTGGGTGTTTTGGTGTTGCTGAGTTGTGTGTTTTGGCTTTGTTAGAGGTCGTGGTTTGAGTATGGTGGGGCGGGGATTGTTTTGTTATGTGTTGGGGTAAAGGTGTTGGTTGTTTGTTGGTTTTGGGGGTGTTGGGTCGTACGTGGTGGTGTTTGGGGGTGTGGCTTAGTCCTTGTTTGTGAGGGTGCTTGGTGTGTGTGTGTAGTGTTTTTGTTGGTTGGTTGTTGATTTTTGTTGTTGTGTTGGCTTGGGTTTGTGTGTTTGTTGTGGTTTTTTTTTTTTTGTTGGGTTGTTTTTGGTCGGGTTATGGTTTTGTGGTGATATGGTGTAGGATTGTGCATGGTTGGGATGGTTGTGTGTTGTTGTTTGTTAGGTGTGGTTGGGTTGTACTGATGGTTGGGGGTGGTGTGTGTACTTTCGTGGAGTTGTTGGTGTGTTGTTTTTGGCGGTGATTGGGATTGTGGGGGAGCTTTGTTCGTTGTGTTGTGGTGTTTGTGTGTTGGGGTTGTTGTGGTGTTAGGGGTAGTTGAGTGTTTGTGGTTGTGGTTTTTTGGTTTTGTAGGTGGGCTTGGCTTTTGGTGAGGGGGGGGGAGGGTGGGGGGGGGTTGGGGGGGGGGGGGGGGGGGGGGGTTTGTTTTTTTATGTTGGGTGGTTTGGTGTGGGGTGGGGTTTGTTTTGGTTTTTTGGGTGTGTTTGGTGTGTTTGGATCGGGGTGTTGTGTATGAGGTGCATGGTTTGTTTTGGTGGTACGTGTTGATGTTGTGGGGGTGTTGTGTGTTTTTGTATGTGATGGTATGGATGGGGTTTTGGGGTTTTGGTGTGGTGAATGTTTGTTGGTAGTTGGTTATTGTTGTGGGGTTTTGGTGGTTTGGTTGTTAGAAGTATGTTGGGGTTTTTTTGGTTTGTGACTCTTTGTCTGAGTATCAGGTCTCTGTTCTGAGTTCGTCGGTATATTGTTGTTCTCGTCACCATCGTTCGCAATGCGTGTAGGTTATTTTTAGGTGTGGTGGTTTGTGGTTGTTGGTGTTTGTGTTGTGTGTGTTTGGTTGTGTGGTGGTGGTGTGTGTTTTGGGAGTTTGGTTTGTTTAGTGGTGCTGGTTGTGGTGTTTTGGGTTGTGTTTTTTTGTGTGAGTAGTGTTGTGGTGTGGTCGTTGATTTTGTTGGGGTTTTTTGGGGTGGTATTGGTGTCTGTGAGCGTATGATTGTTTCTCGTAGAGTGTTTTGGTTTTTTGTTTGTAGAGTTTTTAGTTGGTGGTGTGTGGTTGGTTGTTGTTTTGTTTTTTTGGGGGCGGGGTGTTTGTTTGTGGGTGGTGTTTTTTTTTTAGGGTTGTGTGGGGATGTGAGTTGGGTTTAGTTGGGTATAGGGTTGTGTTTGCTGGTTTGGCTGGCTTTTTGTTGGGTGTTTTTTGTTAGGGTGGGGGGTTTTGGTTCTGATGGTCGGTGTTGTTTTTTATTTGTGTAGTGTGCGATTTGTTGTTGGTGTGTGTGGTTTGGTGTTGTGGTTGTGGTGTGTTTTTTGTCGTGTCGGGTTGTGTGGTTGGTTGTGGGTTTTGTTGTTTGAGGCGGTTGTTATGGTGGTGGTGGTGTTGGTTGTGTTGTGTGGTGGTATGAGTGGGTTTGTGAGGGTTTTGTGGGGTGGTTTGTTGTTGTGATGCGTTCGTGTTTGGTTAGGTTTTTTTGGGTTGTGGGGTGTTTGGATTGTTGGTTGGTGAGTTGTATTAGTGGTGTGTTAGGTTTTGTTGTTACCGTGTAGTTTGTGGGTTGTTTTGTGTTGTGGGGGGTTTGTTTGTGGTGTGTGGTTGTGTGTTGGTTGGTGGGGGGAGTGGGTTTGGGTTGATCGGGTTGTGTTTTTAGTAGGAATGTGGTTGTTTTTGTGTGGTGTGTTTGGTTGCGGGTGTCGTTTTGTTTGGGTTGGGTTTGTTTTGTTGTTCTGGTTATGGTGGTAGGGTCGTGTGTGGGTGGAGTGGATTGGGTTTTTGGGGGTGTGGTATTGTGTTTTTAGGTTTTTTTATGGAGTGTGTTTGGTTGGTTGAGGTTTGTGTTGGTTCTTGTTGGTTGGTGTTGTCGTCTTTGTTGGATATGTGTAGGGGGTGGTTGTAATGAATATGTTGGTTGAATGGTGAAATTGATAGATGATTAGTATATTGACAATGATTATAGATAATATTATTAGATTGGCTATATGAATATTTAATTAATATTTTAATTATGAATAATAATTTGAATAAAATTATAGATAAACGTTAAAAAATATTAATAATTATATAATTATATTTAATATTATAAAAATTATTTTTAATATATATAATATATTTAATATAATTACATAATTAAATAATATATAATTATAATTTATAAAAATAAAATTTATTATAATTAATTTATAGATTATCAAATAAATTTATTAATTCAATATTTTTATAATAATAATTAAATATTGTAAATTATAAATCTAATATATAAATAAAAATTTAATTTAATATTTTTTACTCCTATATGAATAATTTATAATTATATTTAATTTATATTATTAATTTTTAAAAATTTAATATTTTATATTATATTTTTATATATATTCATATTTTTATTTTAATTAATAAAAATATACTTATTTTATAAATATTGAATAAATTTGTAAATAATATTATTTATGTTTAATAATAATTATTATAATATTATTAATAATATATAAATATTATATTTTAATATTATTAATTGTTATTTATAATTTATTTTATTTTTTATTTATTATTATTTATTCTACTATTAATATTTAATTTATTCTCACATCTATATATTTAATATTAATCTATAATATTATTTAAATTATATATATTAATCATAATATATGCTTAATTAATTTTTTAATTTATTTGAATATTAATTATTATAACTATTATTATATTTTTATTAATATTTAAAATTAATATATTTATAATTATTAAATCAAATTATTTAATTTTTTTATAAAAAATTAATAAATTTTAATTTTATATAATGCTATTATATATTTAAAATTTATGATAAATTATTTATATATTTAATATGATAATAAATATATTAAAATACATAATTTTATTATAATTTTATTATAAGATAAAAATTATATTTTATTTATAGTTTTATTAATATATTATTAAATTATATTTATTAATATAATTTATATTATTTATATTAAATTTTATTAGTTTTTAATATATAAGTATATATTATTTATTATAATATAATATTTTATTATAATTATTTTTTTTATAAATATAAATAAGTAATTTTTTATTAATTGTATATTATTTTTAATTATTAATATTTTTTAAATAATTTTATATATTTATTTATTAAATTTTTAATATATATTAAATATTATATTACCTGATAATTATTATAAATTATATTCTTTATATATTATATAATAATTAATATATTTTACTGTATAGTATTTATTATCTTTTTATAAAATTAATAATGTATTATATTATAATTAATATAAATAAATATTATATAATTATATATATTAATATAATATGAATAATTTATTATTAAAGAATCATATAATAATCATTTAATTATTAATATTTATTTGTAGTATATATTTTTTTATTATAATGATAAATTATATTTTAATATCATTTTATTTTTAATAATGTAATATATAAATTTACTTAAAATATTATACTTTATTTGTATTAAATAATTATAAAGATCATTAATATATATGATTTAATATAAATGATAAATTTAATATATTAATATTTTTATTTTTATATATATTATTATTAATAAAATTCTTTATTTTATTTATATATTATTCTATTATATTATAATTATATTATTTATTTAAAATAATTTATTTTAATAATATTAATAATTGTGTTATAAATAATACTTATTTATATTTATATTTATTTATTTTTAAATTAATTTGATTATATATTTACATTATTTTATTAATATATTATATATATTAGTATAATAAAATGTATGCTGAGTGTAATGTATATATGTGAAGTTTACATGTCTATATGGAAGTTTACATGTGATATATGTGTGAAGTTATACATGTATATATGTGAAGTGTATATGTATATATATATGTGAAGTTACATTGTATATATTTTTGTGAAGTGTCTATGTATATATGTGAGTATACATGTATATATGTTAAATGTTTGTATATGTATATATATATGTGACGTATACATGTATATATTGTGAAGTGTATATGTATATGCATGTGAGTTGTATACATGTCTATATGTGAAGTGTATATGTATATGTGTGAAGTGATTATACATGTCTTGTAATATATGTGAAAGAATACATTTATATGTGTGAAGTGTATATGGTAATATATTTGCCATTGTATTGTATATAATGTGAAGTGTACATGTATATATGTGAAGTGTATATGTATATATGTGAAGTGTACATGTATATATGTGAAGTGTATATGTATATGTGTGAAGTGTACATGTATATATGTGAAGTGTAGATTTATATGTGAAGTGTGTATGTACCTTACACAGTGCTTGCAAGCTTTCATAGATTATTTTCATTTAATCAGTTAGATTACAAAGGTTTATTCAATCATTAAAATTTGCATTGTTAATCTGTCGAATGTCACACATACATGTACGTTTTACTTATGTACATGTACACATACATGTATACAATGAATTTATTTTTTTTGGGGGGGTCCATTTTCTTATTTGTTTGTTTGTTTTTTTCTTTCTGTCGCTTAATATTTTTATTATTGTTGGGATTTAAGGGAGTTTTTGTGATTTTAATATTGGTATTGTATATGTTTCATAAATACAATAGAATCTGTCTTGACAGACCAAACTCATAAAAGACCTGATTTTTTTAGACCACATTCTGCAAACCACCTGCTTAAATAATTCTTTAAATTAAATAAAACCTCTTTTAAGAGACCATGTCTTCAGAGACCACATTTCAGTGGATGATACGATGGTCTCTCAATACATCTTCCATAGTTCAGGTATATGTATTTTATATATTTTAAATCTGTTTTGGTGTACATTGTTTTATTTGAATTTAATTAATAATGGACAAGCATAAATTAACGTTTGGTAATTGAAGTTTGTTATATTGTTGTTTAACATCCCACTCAAGAATCTTTCACTCATATGATGACGTCGCTAAATGCAGAAGGCATTCAAGGGCTTCGAAATTTGGTCTATGCTCGGCACTAACAGCCATTGAGTAGTGAGGGTTCTTTAACGTGCCGACACCTACTATGACATGGGACTTCGTTTTTTTATTGTCGCATCCGAAGGACAGGAAAAGCCTACCGCATCCATCAAGGCTGGAAGCCATGACTCTCCGGTTGAGAATCAAGTACACTGCCAGCTCTCCTCTGAAGTTGCATTTTGTCTTGGTTGAATTGATACATGTATACCATGTACATTGATAGTGATTGAATGGTTTATAATGATTTAAAATACATAAAGAACAGAAAACACATGCAGTTGCACTTCAAATACTTCACTTAACATTTTTCTTGAAATGTGTTTGACATTTTTCATCTGTTATCTAAACAAGTGATATTTTTGCAGACAAAAGATTTACCCTATATTCCTCAGTCCTGTATAAGGATGTACATGTATACCTTTACTACATGTACTTATGATTGTTCAAAGTAAATACAAACAGAATTTTTTAAATCCACCGATCTTTCCACAAGACTGGTAAATTTGACAAAAGTCCGGTGAAATTTGTCAAAAATCGGTCCAAACGACTGCTAAATGTTTGCTACATCCACTCTGGATCTTTTTTACTTCTGTGCATGTTCGGGTTTTTAATTTTAGTTTCAGATCAGAAGAAAGCTTGAACTTAATACATACTGTTCAGTCTGTTCAAACGCATCATTGACTCAGATAATTGTAAAACATGGTGGCCTATCAAGTTTTCTGCAAATGCCATATCCCAAAGAATTCAGTCATTATATTCCACTTAATACAATCACTCGTAGGATGGAGAGAATCAGAAACCGAGCAGGTTTGAATTATTCAAATTAAAAAGTACAAATGTCAAAGGTGCCAAAAAGAAAAATCAGCTTAGGAGAAAGAAGGCAGTAAAACTAAAACAGCAGCGGGTAATGTCAGTACCTTCAAGCACAGGGGCTCGAATTTGGGCCGAAAATATATGCCAGTCGACTGATATGCATTCTAGATTGTGTTTATAGCACTATAACCACAATCTAGAACACATGTCTGTCGAATGGCACATATATTCTGGCAGCCAAAATTTACGAGACCTGAGAGCATGCCTGGAAGGGAGAAAGAGGTTATCCTACAATGATATGATATGGTCAGGTTGACCAGTAAATTATTTTTCATTTCAAAACCACTGTACCAATGTACAAAGTATATATGGAGGGATTTTTAGGGTCTGTGCAGGTCTGGTTTAGGGCCCCATTCCCAGTGTAAAAATTGTAACATTTTCCCCAAATTTCAGACCAAAATATTCTACATGTAGATATATTAATTTGGAGAGAAAAGAGGTTTCTTCTAAAGTTAACTCATGAGATAAACAAGAAAACAAAAACAAATGGAAATTTTCATCAGCACATAAGATAAAAAGCAAGCTTTGTAAATTTCAAAAAATCAAACATGGAAACATCAGAGAAATAGCCTTTAGGTATATATTTCTAATGCTGCTAGCTTTATCCCCAATTTGAGAAAGATATCGCACAATTCTGAATTTTAAGATACAGGACCCACTACATTTATTTCCATAGCGCAGAAAAAAACACTGGCCAAACATATATATATATATATATACAGTGTATACACACACATGATAGCAGAGACTGCCTAGATACTACATGTACATGTCCATGCATTTTTCTAAGCTACTCTAGTTGTACAAACTCTTTATCAGCAAAGAGAAACTGGCAACAGATACAAGATCAACATGTAAAATTGATAACCTGCTCTCCCACTGGTAAACTGAAGAAGTGTATTGAATACATGTAAGCCATTTACAGGCAGCAAAAACCAGATTGTTCAAATTCCTACTAAAGTGCATTGTTAAGACCATCTACAATGTATGATCATGTATACATGTATTAATAACAGTATGCCAAAAAGTCTATGGTAACCGCAAAACTGGTCTAGATGTGTGGCGGCAATAATCAAGATTAAAAACTGCAGCTGGAAAAACATGTGTACATGTAGCCCTGACCCATATTTCTTATTAAACTTTGAAGGTGATATTGTAGGGATTTTCCACAACAATTTGGACATAGGGTCTGGTCCTTTTGGATTGGGAATTTTGACAACATTTTATTGACATTGGAAAACCTAGAAAGACAAAAAACATGTGGAAATATGAAGCTCTTCAAATCTTTTGAAGTTGGGAAACTTTTGACTGCAAATTGGGAAAAAATGCATTGTTTTTGCATTGGGAATGGAATGGGGCCTTATTTCTACCCTATATGATAGGGCAGAAAATCCCTGTATTGCCTGTAGACTTTTGTTTCCTTCTTTTTATATAATAAAAATATCTGAATTTTTTCCAATTTTCTTATAAAAATTCAAATGAAAAATTAAATTTACAAAAATTTACCAACCAACCAGAACACTTAGAACTAAAACATTCATGATTGAGGCATATCCATGATCAAGCATCTTTTATTTAAAAAAAAAAAAAAATTGGCCAACATTGTAAATGCATATGATGCTGTCACATTTGTACAAATTACACCATATATATTTGTATGTATATATTCATGCATCGTCGTACAACCACGATCTGGAATCACCATGCTCTTTCCTACCCGTGGTCTCCTGTGACTGAACTCTCTCGTAGCTAATTAATATCTATAAGGAGTAGTCTGTAGGTGTTGTCCAAATTACTTAATCACACTAGTTGTGACCGGCAACGGAAGTCATCACAAACAGTCTGTTGATCCAATACAATTCTAAAATTTAAATTGTTTAAAAGCCTCTATCTGATTTGTTGACAAATGCAGGCACTGTTTACTCACATTGGCTGAGGCTTCATGAATAATACAAATACATGTATGTAGGAAAGATTTCGGTCGTATGAGACCACGGGTAGAGAAAAGAGCACAACGATTCCGGAGTGTGGTTTTACGATGATATCCATGTACATTTTACATGTGCCTGTAGTGCATATTACATTATTAGATAAAAAAAAGTCGATAAAAGATTAAAATACATGATATATATAAAAATATATCTTTTGACATGCACATTGTAACTGATATGTCACTTGTACTTGTGCAATGTAACTGGTAATGCTTGATAAACATGCAAACATACAGGAAATATAATCTGTCATTGAACAGTCCACAGAATGACCTCGATTACTTTATACAGATCCACATATAGTAGTTTCATTTTCTGTATTACATGTAAATTGAAATACTTGCTGTAGCCATCTGTAATGCTCAATAAACATGCAGACATATATAATAGGAAATATATAATCAGTCATTGAAGATTCCACGCATTTATGTAGTTATTGGATAAAATACAAATTGAATTTATAAATAACAAAAATTTAATGTTTCCAGTACTGGAAGCAAGATAATTTGATAGGTCTTTATTACTATTGGGCCACTATTCTGGGGCGGATTTACAAAGAGGAACCTAAACTTTGTTTTTCTTTTATTGGGGGGGGGGGGGTGACAAGGGACCGTACACATGAAAATTTTGTTTGTTCATTCTTTGTAAAGAATTGGATATCATCGATGATTGAATTTTCAGATCTCCCACTGATAGAAACAGCAGGGATTATTGTATACATTTTGATACATTGCAAATTTTGTTTCTAATTTATTTTCATTTCCATAAAGTCTAAGAAAAGGCAAACAAAAATTTCTGTAGCGACATGATATACATGTAGGGCAAACATTAATAAAATAACTGAAATAGTGGTCAAAAGTAGGGCTGTCATTGAATAGAAATTCTATATTGATATATCGATAAGTAAAAAGTATCAATAAATCGATTTATTTGGTACTTCTATAAAATGCATTCAGAATAAATAGATTCTTTATAATATTTAGGTGTGTTATTGTGTATTTGACTATCTGAAGATGAAAAAATCAATCATTACAAGGAAAACATTGTTTATTTGAACAAATTAAACAATCAGTATGAAATGTAACATAGTTCAATAGCATGAAGTAAAATAAATGGAAAATTTTGGAAACTGTATAAGAAATAAATATCCTGTGAAATGCAGTATGAAATGTATCGATACTCAAGAAATGTATCGATTATGGTATCAAATCAATTTTTATATTGACACATCGATATCGAGTCTATCAATGACAGCCCTAGTCAAAAGCCATTAAATTCAAATATACAAAGCCAGGGAGGATCCAAGATTTCAAGTTAGAGGGGAATAGTATATATACATGTAACTGTTTTGCCGATCATAGGGAGGTTCAAATATATTGGTATTATTTTATCAATTTTCAATTTTTTTATTTAAAATATACAGGTTTTAAAATTTTTTTGTTAACTTCCGCACTTTTGAGTTGATTTTTACTTAGGCCAAACATTCTGCCCTGGTTTTAATGAAATTTTTTTAGGTCTGACTTTAACTTTAAAAAAAACATCGCTTAAAATCGGGGCAGAAAGTTCGGCCTAATTCTTACTGTACAGCAGACATCTATATATTGGCATCAAAATGCGGGGCGAACGCCCTTCATGTTTAGGCCTACATTTACCGTTGGCATGATCGATATGCAAATAATTGTTCCTGGACTTCTTCTTCTATTTTTTTTAAAGTGTTGTTTCACAATTAGTCTTTATTTTCTTTCATTAATGTTAGTTTCAATAGAATGGTACAAGTATCTTTCCCCACAGAAGTGTTGGTTATGTTGTGATACACCATGGACCGGCCCATATTAACCAACACTTTTGTATGGGGTAACTAATACATGTATTGTACATTACGACCAAATGCTAATTTCAGAATACTTGTAATGATGTATTGAAATATAAAAATCTCAGATACCAAAGCATAAATCAATAGGATGTCCAGGACATAGATACAAATCCGGTAAAAATGGACAAACACGGACCTCTGGAAACCAAGAGGTGGGATCAGGTGCCATGGAGGAGTAAGCATCCCCTGTCGACCGGTCACACCCGCCGTGAGTCCACAGTCAAGTCCAATGAAACACGTGAGGAGTGTATCCTCGTCACAATTGGTACAGACGTCTCAACAACCGCCAACGAAAAGGCAACTCAACATTTCACTTAGTGAAACAGAGTAGTCGCAAACAAGACTATTATACCGACCATAAAATTTGCGGAACGTTGATATTAAACGCGGTTTTCGATATCCATTTATATTGGTATCATATATAAGTACACTGTAGCTTATTAAAAACTCAAGTGGCATTTTAAATTGAAACTGGGGGAAAAAATAAAAAATCTCATTAAAATTTTTTTCTTTAAAAGTCTTTGAATGGATTTGGTTTTTTCCCATTTTGTCAGGCTGACAAACATTATTTTACATAATTGCAAAATAGACCATTAGTCTAGTACCAGACTTGTGATTGTTAAGCCCTTGATGTACATGTAATAGAGATATGATTTAATTATATATGACATCAGTAATTAATTGGTTTAAAGTTAAAAAAAATCCTTATCCCCTTCTGAAATACATGTAATGAAAAAATAGCTGACAATGATGTACATGCATGTATATTTGTAACAAAACACCTTCACTGAAAATATTTTCATCAATTCATGCACAAATCCTTGCCAATGGGCATATCAAAATTGTAAACCTTTAAAATTAAAAATGCTGACAAGTTAATACATTGTAAATGTACCAGCAATGTTCCTGTATTTGATAACCTTAAACATGTGATTATATGAATTATTTAACAAATTTATAGGTCAATGATTGAATGAAATATATTGCATAACAATATAATTTTTACACATTAACAAAATCTATTCAGTATAAAAAAAATAACTTCAATGCATAAGAGATTTTTTTTTAATTTTATAAATTTACGTTAACATTACCATTAAACCTTAACAATACAATTGCTCTTTAGTCTCATATTTCACTAAAAATGGAATTTGAAAATTACCAAAAAAAAATATAAATGCAGACTAAATATATCTGAAATACACATTTTGCCTCTTTGCTTTAATATGTATTCTGCATTTAAATGTCTGACGTCTACTTCGGGTCATTAATAAATCTAACAAACTGGCATGGATGAAAAATCATGCATAATTAACTGAGATTGTCATGCTCCAGTAAACATTACAACTGAACTCAGAGGTCAATTACTGATTATGTAATAGTGGGAGCCTTAGGGGTCACAGATCACCGGGTAATCTTAATACATTAATAAAATTCATTCACTCACTCCAGGCTTTATTGAAAGTGTTATATCTTTAATCAAATAGAGAAGTTCTAAAAAGACGGATTGAAAATATTATTTACGGCTGGCTTTTTTATCAGGACTTATTTTTGGCTCTAAGCATAACAATTAGCAAGGTATTGAATAGGTCTATACAAAATCTGTAGGTGACAGTCCAAATGTCTATCTGAATTGATATAATTTTTTTTGGAATTGGAAGGATAATATTTAAACAAACTAAATAACCAAAACAGAAAGAAAACGGTAAATTAGTTTGAACATTGACTTACAATGTTTTTAAACGGTGTTTTTCAATATTTCTCCAAGTGGTGGCAGCCAATTTACAATGATCAAGGGAAAAAAACCTTTATAATGTACCCTGGTATAGACCACCAGCCTTCTGTGATAAACGTAAAAAAAAATCAGAAGAAATTGAAACCTACCTGTTTTCTTTTGTTCTTGTTACTGTCAAATTTGGCTTTCATCTTTTCTAGGGCCTCTTGTATTCTTTCTTTCCCCTCCTGATCCTTTGCCAAGAGCAAATATGACCTCCAATTCGCGGAATCAAACCCCCAGTGGCAGGTCCTATTTTCCAGGGCTTTGTGTGAATGACACACGAATGTTCGAGGGGTGAACAGCCCCATACAGTCACAACACTGAATACATTTACTGGTAGGGGTGGAGTAATTTTCCGGGTAGAACACCCCTTTACATTTCCCAAAACATTCATGATAGACTTTGAAACTATCCTTTGATGGGTGCTCGATATATTTTTCAGGAGAGCTATGCAATAATGCATTACACAACCTTTCTGCATCTGTTTTTGTGATGAGCCCGCAGCTAGGAGCACTGAGAGGGAGGATCCCCGTGATTTTCAAAATGTGTAACTGCTCCGGGTTGCACCGAGAACAAAATATGTGTAAATCGTCACAAACAGCATTTATCTGTTGTAAACTAAAATCACGGAGCACTGTGTTTAAAATCTGCGGTAAACAAAGTCGTTTTTCTCCGCCAACAACAAAACATGCTATTTTTTCCTCTTCTAAATTTGTGTCTATTTGCTCACTCTTTCCGTTGTCCACGGGGGTGAAAACCGGTATTTGTTGAACTGGGAAAGGCGGAGGTGCACGCAGAGAATCAAAATCCATACCCTTATCCGTAGGTAATTTTTTCGCTAGCGCCTTTCTGTACTGCTCCAGTTCGGCCATATCAGTGATCAAAGTTTGGAAAATTCCCGGACCGGGTCCCTGCAAACTTCGCATCGCAGTTGTTTGAAAGCTTTTCAACACCCTTTGTAAGTGAGGGTTAACACCCTGAACACCAATATGTTCCATTAAATACTAAAAATTCAACAACATATAATCCAAACATACACACACACGCCGCATGCGAATACAGAGCCGTTCTCATGTGATATGATAAGTCCACACTGTGTGTATCGCAGCAAATACTCATTACCATCAAAATATTTGGCTGTTCTATTGAATCTACCTACGACCGTAAGAATTTTTCTTAATAAAGAAAATTCGCTCGAAATTTCATTCGATTCAGCTAACAATATAAAGAAAATAGATTATAAAAATAATAAAGATACATCATGTGGTACCTTTTCAAGGAAATAAGTAATGAAACGGTAAACACCATCCGACAGACTGTAGACTGAATGGATATATTTGTTGCCGTTACTTTTTCCGCCCCTGTAAAACGTCTGTCATTGGAAGTTAAACATGTACAGTGCTATGCAGTTAAAATTTATACCTGCAAGCACGGTTAAGTTGAATATGATTATTTTCTTTAAAGTAAAATTAAAATCAAGAAAAAATTATAAACGAAACGACTGAAGACCCTGTTGCCTTGGAAGTCTATATTTGATACTATTGAACTGGGACTCGGAAATCTACATATTGCAGTCGTCTCGACGGTGATGTCAGAACCGACGTCACGATGTCTATCACATTGTTGATAAACAAGTTATAGTCTGTTTCCCTGAAGTACGTCGACCTATCATAACAGGCGACGATCTTCTCTGTAAAACCAAGAGAGGTCAAATAATTTGCAAATTTCTAATTTAGACGAACATTAGATGCTTAATATTACTTTGCGTATAGGCTTTTTGACGACATACGTTTTAGGTGAAATTGATTTTTTAAAAGTTTTCTTACAATTGGGGAAATGATGAAAAAATGATAAATATATATATTCAAGGAAAATCGGAATAATTTTGAGATTTTTCTTTTTCAAGGTTTAATGAAAAATTAATAAAAACTATAGAATTAAAAGATAATAATACATAGGTGATTATAAATAGAACGAAATGATAGATAGATAGTTAGATAGATAAAAGATAGGGAATTTAAGATAAAATGTAAAAATCAAGTCAGTTTTAACCGGATGTTTGAAATCCCGGTTATTATCTCCCAAGTTATATAATTTCTACGTGATAATTAAGTGTTGTTTTCCAACATGCAAGTTACTAGATTAAAAATACTTAGCTCATAAAATATTATCTATCTTTCTGTGTCCGTCTACCTATTCATCTTTCTTTCTATCTGTTAAAATATCCATCCATCTATCCATTTGTCCATCCATCCACCCATCCATCCATTCATCTATCTATCTATCTATCTATCTATCTATCTATTACAATGTCAGGCATGCCAATTCATACATGGATAACGTATATTTTTAACCTGATTCCTCCAAAGTTTCATCATGTGTTATTTGCTAATGGTTGATGTTAATATATCATACTAAATGTATTCTCTTCATATTTAACTCTGCAGTCTACTAACAATATGGCTGACTTTGACTACAAATTTAGCTTACTAAAACACTTGGGAAAAGAATTTACATAAGCTTTAAGCTTTTTTCTGATTCCTTTTTTATCAAATGCATTTTTACGGTATTGATATTATTGTATGTATATTTGACATAAATAAAATGTTTAAAGTAATATATCATACGTGTACTGTGATATGTAAAGTTTGCTTTTTTACTGCTGTCATATAACTCTACCGATGCCTTAAGATAGGAATCAAGTCTATAGCAAAATCTACAGATGCCTTAAAAATATCTATCTATCTATCTATCGATCGATAGATAGATAGATAGATAGAGATAGATATATAGATAGATATATATATATATATATATATATATATATATATATATATATATATATATATATATATATATATATATATATATACATACAATAAACATCAACAACAACAAAATAAAAAAACAAAAAAACAATTTGACCGCTACTTTTTTTTTTGTCACCACGACCACCACGACTCACCTACAGTGAAAATCGCAGAGGAAGCAGAGGAGTCCGTGCATCCGGTTGTGACTAAGGCCTAACGGACTTGAAGATCTACCGCACGAGTAACTAACAAAACATGCTACTGTACACTCTAACAGACTACTTTGTACGCTAACAAAACATGCTACCGTACACTCTAACAGACTACTTTGCACGCTAACAAAACATGCTACCGTACACTCTAACAGACTACTTTGTACGCTAATAAAACATGCTACCGTACACTATAACAGACTACTTTGTACGCTAACAAAACATGCTACCGTACACTCTAACAGACTACTTTGTACGCTAATAAAACATGCTACCGTACACTATAACAGACTACTTTGTACGCTAATAAAACATGCTACCGTACACTATAACAGACTACTTTGTACGCTAATAAAACATGCTACCGTACACTCTAACAGACTACTTTGTACGCTAACAAAACATGCTACCGTACACTCTAACAGACTACTTTGTACCCTGGTGTACGTTCCAAATTTTAAACATTTTCAAAACCTTCCACCGGATGGAATGTGCATCGCCGGATAAGGAATGCAGACGCCGGATAAGGAACGCAGACGCCGCATAAGTAACGGAAAAAAGCGTATGCGAACGTACACGAACGGATTGAAAATTTTGTTATGCGTTCAACGTCCGTTATCGCTTTTTTTTTTGTTTAACGTCATACTCAACAATCTTTCAGTCATATGATGGCGTCCAGTTTTTATTGGTGGAGGAGAAACCCCGGTTATCTGGATAAAGACCACCGACCTTCCGCAAGAAAACTGGCAAACTTTCCCACTTAATTCGAAATGAACCAGAGATGAGAGACTTTATGATTTAAAGTGCAATGCTCTAACCACTCGGCCACGGAGGCCGTAGTGTGACATTAGCTATTAGATTCAATTTGTTATTGTTTAGTAATTGAAACTTACTCTAGATCTATTATGTACAAATTAATGTCCCAATTCTCATAAATACTTATGTAAAATTTTAGTTCCTCAGTTTGGAAATCAGGTACACCTCTGATCACACTCGACTCGTCACTCTTTGGAGACCAAGTGTATTTTTGGTTACATAACCGACTTCAGTAACTTAGTATTCGTTGTCAGTTCTGACTCAGTCTTTTGGTTTTATATATTTGTGACTTACTGTTCATCGTTGCGGTTGGACAATAAATTAATTTATACAGTGCTTTTCCTGGAGTGTGTACGGCCCACAGCGCCGTACACACTGACTCTACTCTTGTTCTCACCAACATCCCCCACCCCGGTCGTCACAACGCAACAGTGGATACGGCTCCATTGACGACATCAACAACACGGCATCGTCACAATTGACAATGTAGCATCCTGACACAAAAAACAGTTGTAACTGTTCCATGCATGTTGAAATGTAAGAATACAATAAATATTCCAAAAGGAGTTAACCCGGTTAGTGAAATAACCAAAATAATGAACTAGATCTAATACGAGTACAAAAAAGTAAAACATGAACTGAGAGAGAGAGAGAGAGAGAGAGAGAGAGAGAGAGAGAGAGAGAGAGAGTGAGAGAGAGAGAGAGAGAGAGAGAGAGAGAGAGAGAGAGAGAGAGAGAGAGAGAGAGAGTATCAGTTGTCCGATCATCTGCCATCTATTTATCTTGAACGTGATGAAAGAAAAGGGGTGCAACTCCATCTGTACAACTGCTCCGTAAGCGATGCCAACGTCTTGTTTCAAAATCTATAACCCATTTCAAATTTCATTCAATTGAATTTTTCTATGTACAGCTCCTCATACCAGACGGCAGTTGTGTGAAAGTGAAAGACAAGACACAAATCTTTCGGACGTCGGGAATCGATTAACATTATAGAACATTATAAATTTTTTTTTAAAAAACCACTACATTCACATACCAGTAATTCATAAGTCCGATATAATTTACATGTATGTTACCTATAGGTAATGCTAGTGATATTTACATATAAACGTATGAAAAAATCATGGAACAAAAACAACGAAACAAACATTTTATTGTGTCAATTTCTTACGATGTCACTTTCCAATAAAAGCTGAACAACTGTTTCTAGACAAACCTGGTTAAAGTAAACGCGAGAGAGTGTGGCTTTTTTATTCATAAATAAGTTATCCCCGTAGCGATTTAAATTCGTATATATATATATATATATATATATATTGTATCCACAAAATATGTCAAAATATATTCTAAATGTATTGTTTACTATCCATAGGCGTCGGAAGCAAATTCAAACTACGGGGGGAGGGGGGGCTAAACCAACTTAAAACACACACACGCCAGAAACGTCTTGGGGGCTAAGTCCCAATTGTCAACACCTATGCCTATCTTTTCAAAAAAAGTGGGGGGGGGGGGGCTAAGCCCCCCCTAGCCCCCCGGCTCCGACGCCTATGCTATCAATAAACTTGAACGGTCAAGACCACATGGTCTTCACCGTACGTGGGTTACGACTCCGAGGCTGTTAGGTGACGGTCCGAATCGAAGAATCAAGATGTGACTACCAACCAAAGTACTAAAAATTCGGGTTAACTAATACACTAGGAACATTATTGCATATTTTTGGCAAAACTTATCAAACCTGAAAAATAATTTGTCCTTTGGAATGACTTTGCTTAGCATTGTGCTATATTTAAGTAGGCCTACATGTACACGTACATTTATTCAAAACTGATTGACGGACAAACCAGCGTGTTTCAACAGGTAAATAATTTATAACCTACATAGCATTTGTTAATCATTGTTTATTTCTTATTTTAATATGCAAACAATGACCTAGGATTTCTGTAAACTGACGATGTAAACACATTTTTTCGAAAACCTCAGCACCAATTGCAAGACACGTACACCGTCTATAAAATAACGATGTTTTATGTTGATGCATAACTATATGGTCAATCTCATGCTTTTTATATTTAAATCAGCGGCAAGGTATATCTTAACACATTTACATGTCATTTACGTTACCTCTATCTCTCCCACCTAGTTCTCATGTTCGGAATTCTACTCACGATTAAACGATACCAATTGACCATTATCGAGTTGTTCTATTCCGTTTAGTTTTGTCGGAATAGTTTGTACTCATATCATGTGACTCCGACGACTTTAAAGTCCGAAAACGTGACTTCCGATTTCGTAATATATAGTCTTTGAGCCACCAATAACCCCTGTCCCCCAGGGGGAATTTTGAAGGTTATGATTTTCTGACAGCTTATCAAAATGCTACACATTGGGCTATGTTAGCACTCTGGCCGTTTTGGCGTTTAGAAGTTTTGGGGGTAAAAACCATAAAGAATTAACAAATATCGCTGAAAATTGGAGAACCTCAATTAATTCCCTCATTTATGGCCTTTGTTTGCAATGAAAGAACTTGTTGTATTGTAAATATCTTAAATGACAAGTATTGACCCATTTAACAACCATTATGTTTTGGGGTAAAAACACAATAAACAATGATTTGTTTTATCAAAGTTGGTGTTTTGAGGTAAAAACCGTGAAAATTAACAAAAAATCACTGAAAACTGGAAAACCTTAATTAATCCTTCAAATTAGGCCTTTGTTTGCAATGAAAGTACTAGTTGTATGATAGATATCTTAAATGAGAATTATTTACCCATTTAACAACCATTATTTATCAAATTTGGTGTTTTGGGGTAAAACACCAAATTCTGAAATAGAAATTTATGTAAAAATGACTAGACTTTAGGCAACTAAAACCCTCAGTTGTTATCAAATGGGATTTTGAAGGGTATGCTTATCGGAAAGCTTACCAAAAACACTACATATTGAGCCATGTTAGAATGCTACCCTCTAGGGCATTTAAGAATGTTGAGATAAAACCATAAAAAAGACAAAAATCACTGAAAACTAAAAATCTCAATTAGTCTTCTTCATTAATTGCCACTTTTTGCAATGAGTTTGATGATTGTTTGACAGATATCTAAAATGAGAACTCTTGGCACATTATATACAATCATTATCTTACAAATTTGATGTTTTGAGGACTAAAAACACATTTTGTAAACAGAATTCTGTAAAAAAAAAACTAATAGATTGTTGGCCACTAAAGACTCTATTCTTTACCAAGGGACATTTTGGAGGGTATATTTGTCAGAAAGCTTAATGAAAATGCTACAAAAAAGCCATATTAGCTCTCTAACCATTGTGGTGTTCAAGAATTTTGGGGTAAACCCATAAATTAGTAACAAAATCGATGAAAATTGGAAAATCTCAAATAATCCTTCATTTATTATAGCTTTTTGCAATGAGTTTAATTTTTGTATAACAAATATCTGGAATTTTAAGGTAAAAACCAATTTTTAAACAGAAATCTGTAAAAAGTTTATTTCATTTTAGTCCACTAAATACATGTACCACAATTTTTATCAATGGTTAGTTTCGATGATATGTCTCTCTGAAAGCATATAAAAAGATATTTTAATTGATGAGCATTAGTATATTAAACAATCAGTGAGTCATATGTGGTGTTTGGGGGTCTAAAACCAAATTTCAAGCAGTAATCTGTGATGTAATATTAGATTTATACCACTAATAATCCCAGTTTCAACAAAGGGTATTTTGAAGATATTCCTTTGCCAAAAACTTTTAAAAGATACAAAATGGGTTATATTAGAACTCTGGCTGTTTGAGGGTTTAGGAGTTTTAAGGTGAAAACAGGAAATTATAATAAGAACTGTTGAAAACTAGAAAAGCTAGTAACCCTTCGATTTTATTTTACTTTTGTGATAACACTGACTAATGCTAATTTTTCATGGTTTTTACCTCAAAATACCAACTGTAATACACAATCATTCTTTATTATGCCCATGCTTAACATTTTGAAGTCATTTGCCATATAATTTTCACTTTAATTGCAAAAGGAACTCAAATAAAGGATTAATAGTATATTTCCAATTTTCAGTGATTTTTGTTTATTTTATATGGATTTTACCCCAAAACTTCTAAGTAGCCAGAGTGCCAACAAAACTCAATATGTAACATTTTGATAGGCTATCTGAAAATTATGCCCTCCAAAAAACATGCTTGTAAAAGCTGGGTTATAAATGGCTTAAAGTCTAATGCTTTTGTCACACATTTCTGTTTTAAAAAATGTTTTTTACCCCAAAACACGAAGTTTGAGTCACAATGATTGTTTAATGGGTCAATACTTATCATTCAAGATATTTACCATACAACCATTACTTTCATTACAAACGAAGGCCTAAACTGAAGAATTAATAAATGTTTTCCAGTTTTCAGGAATTTTTGTTAATTTTCATGGTTTTTACCTCAAAAGAGCAATTTTGATCAAACAAACCATTGTTTATTGTGTCCATACATATTATTTAAGCTATCTGTCATACAATTATTAATCTAATTGGAAAAAGACCTTAAATGAAGGATTAATTGTTTATTTCCAATTCTCAGCGATTTCTGTTGATTTTCTATGGTTTTTACCCCAATCCCCCTAGGTGGTCAGTGTGTTAACGAAGCTCAATTTGTAGCATTTTTGATGGGCTTTCTGAGGACATGCCCTCCAAAAAATACATCGGTAAAAACATGGGTTATAATTGGTTGAAAGTATAATAGCTTTTCACAAATTTCTGTTTAAAATTTTTATTTTTTACCACAAAACACCAAATTTGATAAATAATGATATTAAACGGGTCAATACTTGTCATGTAAGATATCTACCATACAATCAGTGCTTTCACTACAAAGAGAGACTATAAATGAAGGATTAATTTAGGATTTCCAGTGTTCAGCAATTTTTGTTAATTTTCATGGTTTTTACTCCAATACTCCTAAACGCCCCAAGGGCCAGAGTGCTAACATGGCTCAGTTTGTTGCAGTTTTGACAAGCTTTCAGAAAAACATAACCTCCAAAATTTCCCATGGGGGGGGGGGACAAACACATTATCAGCCTGGCGACTAATATGTATTTACAATAACGACTATCAATGATATCTCTTTTTTGTTTTTTTGATAAATGTTACATCTTGTAAAGATGAAAAGTGACATCACTTTTCGGTAGGCTCCTTTACAAATCTGTCACCCACCACAGCATAATTTTCATGTTCCAGATCGTATGTACGATAAAACTCCTTAACCGGAAGTGATGCTGCCCCACTATTGAACTTTGAAATTGCATACTATGACGAACCGACACGGATTGGAGCGACTAGAGAAAGATCTAGATACATACACCATATCAGCACAACTATGATAAAATAAACTATTTCCTTATGCCTTATACAATGTGTCAAAATAGTTCAGGAGCGGATCAAGGAATTTTCAAAGAGGGGACGTATTTTTATTTTTTCGGGGTTGGGGTTGAGGACAAAACGCCGTCCACATGAAAAAGATGGGTGAATTCAGTGTAAAGAATTAGATATCATCGATGATTTTAAAATCTTGCGAGTTTAGCTGAAAATAACGAAAGAGAAAGTCGTGTACATTAGTTGTATCCAGTTTGATTACAAATACATTTTCATATTCATATATGCTGAGAAAATGCAAACGAAAGTTTCTTTACCGATATGTAAGGAAAACACTTCAGAGAGAAACTGAAGTAAAACAAAGCGTAGTCAAAAACAAACAAAAATACAGACAAAGTCAGGGTTGTTCCAGGATTTCAAGTTATAGGAAAGGAAGAGCATGGGTTATACCACTGCCGCGAAAATTTTCGTAATTTAATTTCATAACTAATGTTCCAACTCTTTAAATAAAAATATATACTTGTTATTAAACATTTTATTGTCGACTTCAGGGCGATATTATATGAATATTACATTTATGAGGGGGTGATGTTTCATATTTTCACCCCGAGGAAGCATTGTTGACCGTTATTGTATATCAATCTAAGTAGTAAAAAACCAAAAAACACAACTAATGCGCCTTTAATTCTCCTGAATATGCAGAGGTCAGTGTTAAGATGGACATTTGTGTGATGTCATGATACCAGTGTGATTGAGAAGTGTTACAAATAAGAATTACAGAAATTACCACATTTAACAGTTGTGTAATAGTATTTTGTATATATATATAAAATATAGGATATATATATATATATATATATATATATATATATATATAATATAATATATAAGTTCTATATATATATATATATATATATATTAAAGTAATATATAATAAATTCAATTATAAGTTCTGAAGTATATATATATATGCAGTGTGTGTTATGCTAAGCAACTGACCTAATTTAAAGATATTGTGTACCTGTGCATTTTTTTTGCCCTTTCACGATAGAAAATATATTCACTACGTCTAGAATTCACTTCGTCTAGAATTAGCCTTAAATCACTTTATAATCATACGAATGTTATGTAAACTTTGCTTCAATCATCTAACTGGAAAAATTCGCTTTCATTTTTTATTCACCCTCTTATCAAAACTCGAAAATGGCAAAAATTCTTAAATGTTGATTATATAAGCGGGACATTTGACAAAAGTAAAATTAATGTTAAATATACATGTGCATATAAATCTACTTCATGGGCGTCGGAAGCAAATTGAAAGTGGGGGGGCTGAACCAACCTAAAACACACACACACCAGAAACGTCTGGGGGTTTAGCCCCAATTTTCAACACCTATGTCCCCCCACCCGGTTCCGACGCCTATGTACTTTATATCCAGGAATTACGAGCGTCGTAGATGGGATAGCTCTTTTACCCACTCATCTGCTCAATCTTTTACATAGAGTTGTCGGTCATCTTGGTTTTGATCCCAATAGGTAACTTTCGAGTTAGCCCGGATTACAGTTTAAACCCTGTTATTAATATCGCCTGTTGCGCGATTCTATAAAAATGTTCCTCAATATAATTTCCGATTTCGATAATATATAGATAGCCCCGGTAGCACAATGGGTAAAAGTGCCCTTCAAGCGCTTGGAAAGTCCTGGGTTCGATTCCCGGTCTATCCGCACATTTTCCTTCCTGCTATAGTTCAGTAATTTGGCGTTCAACTAAATAAACCCTCTATAGTATGTTTAAAGAGTCTCTTTGGTTTCTTTATACAAAATAAATTTAATAAGCAAAAAACTGGCATACGTTATCTAATAAAACCCTGTAAATCAAACGACTTAGACTGTCCAAATGTGTCCTCTAGGTTTCTGTTCGTATATGCATAACAGAAATTATTATACTTAGAAAGTAAACGGATATCGAAACTCATCTGCAATAAAAGATCACTGCAATTTAACATAAAAGCGCCCCAAAACACTTTCATAATTAAACTTACAATATTTTAGACAATTTGTTTTCGCTGGAAATATATACAAAATGAAGAGAAACTGTCTTTGTCAAAGGTGTCATCACACAAAGCTACACACATATACACACACACATGTTATATTTTTTGTGTATTAACCATAAAACACATAACACGAGCGTATTATTCACACACACAGCACTAGACTGTGTTTGTTTTGACACAAAATAGGTAAACGCTGATGTTAATATATATTTGTATCAAAATTATATATATATTTCATTCATATTTTAAATGTAGTAAAATATATAATGTAAAATTTCAGTATACAATCAGAAATCGCAACCGTTGAAAACACCAGAATTTTGAAATAAATTCGACGGTAATAAACATATTTGACACACGAATTTACGGCGTTTCGTTCTCTGGACAGCTGTCAGTACAACATTTACGAATAAGTATGAGTAAAGAAGAAGACCAACGAGAAAGAGTGATGACAGAGAAAGGTTTGATTATATAACCTTGAACAAAAGTTAAAACTCAGACAGAGCTCTGACCAAAAGTTGTCAAAATTAAGTACCAAACTAGAGGATCTATTGACACAGAAACCCCGTAAGGATGTATTACAAAGTGAATATTCAATTTGGTTAGGTGTTTATGAGGAACTTATCGTAGCTCACGACCAATAATACCAGAAACTGATTTTATCTCCACTGAAAAAATCGTCGATAACGAAGAATTCAAAAAACAGGAACAAAAGGTATCAAGTATTTTTAAGCAATCTGTGGAAGCATATACTCTTACATCTATAAAAAATGTAGAGACAAATCAACACATTCAAAAGCTAGCTCAAGAGCATCAAGTCACGTTATCATAGAAAAATTAAAAGAACAGCAACGTAAGGCAGAACTAAAGGCCAGAGCGTCTGCTCTCTCACAGAAAAAGGAATTAGAGGAGGCAAAATTAGAACTAAAACTTAAAGAGGAAGAATTGGCAATAAAAACTGAAATTGAAATAAGTGATGCCAAAAGCAAAATCTTAGAGGAATTGGAGCAAAGTGAGTTAAGAGATCAAGAACTAGAGGAATCATTTATACACAAAGATGAAGAAACGTATGTCAACAAAACTGAATATAAACATGTAACACTTAATCCGTACGCTACTCCATGGGAATACCAAAAACACAAACCTGATTCAGATTTACCTGTCAATGATTACACTTATCAAATGCCACAAAGTGTCAGTGTAAATCAAGGTCTGAATTTAGAGAATTCAGCACTTCCAGTTCATGGCAATTATCTAACGAAATGCTCATGGTAGTACGTGAACTCAATAAGCCAAAAGCAATGATATTCAAAAATTTGAAGGAAACCCTATGGATTATCATAGATTTGTACGACAGTTTAACTCCAAAATATGTGCTAATACTGATTCTTATGAAGAACGTTTTAAACTTTCTGCTACAGACAGTTGGGGTAAGCCCACAAAATCGCAACAGGATACTCACACATGAATGCAGAATTTGGTTACAGAGCAGCGATGAATGGAATTTAAAGACAGATACGGTGACCCAGATATAATAAGCGCAGGCATATGTCAAAAAAAGGCAATAGATTTGCCTGCCCCCCCCCCCCC
This sequence comes from Atrina japonica, assembly GCA_030159075.1. Taxonomy (NCBI): domain Eukaryota; kingdom Metazoa; phylum Mollusca; class Bivalvia; order Pterioida; family Pinnidae; genus Atrina; species Atrina japonica. Next base: position 450,944 of record BROG01000462.1, on the reverse strand, counting down.
CTCGTAAAAAACTGATAGTGCAAAGGCTTTAGATGCTTATGGTATCTTCCTGAGAGAGTGTCTATTTGCAATTGAAAATGTGGAAGCAGCTAGAGTTTTAGAATACTCAGAAAACTTAAAACTGTTAGTAAAAAAAACTACCATATTACCTACACGAAAAATGGAGAAATGTGGTGTACGATCTGAAGGAAATGGAAAAAAGGTCAGGTAGTGAAGTTTCATCACTTAGTTACTTTTGTACGCAAAGAAGCAAAAAAGGCAACAGATCCAGTTTTATGGGAGGAGAGGTAATGAGTACAAGTCCAGGGTCAACTGTAAACGACGGTCAACAAGTTAAAGGTAAGATATCTGGAAGACATAAGAAACTTTGCTGTAACAACAACAGAAACATCTGAGAAAGTACACGACTCATGAGAAACATGTTTCACAAACTAATTCTAAGTTTGAACTTGCATTTTCAAATCCCTGTGCATATTGTCCAAGGAACTCATTCATTGAATTGTATGTAAGAGATTTGTTAAACATGCTACTAAAGGAAAGATATTCGTTTCTGAAATCTAAAGGATTTGTGTTTTGGCTGTTTAAAGTCCGGGCATCTTAAGAATAACTGTTTGCGGAAGTTGTCATGTGAACATTGTAAAAAACTTCACCCTACTATTCTTCATGTTGACTCACAGAAGAGAAATGAAAATGATGTGTCATCAATTAACCAACAGGACAGCAAAGAAGCAGCTGTGTCGTCTGCTGCTCAATATGGGGGCTGGCGTGAAGCAAGCATTGCCCATTTTACCTGTTAGATTAAAATCTAAGAGTAGTGACAAATATGTAACGACATACGCATTTCTAGACTCCGCAGTAATGCAACATTTTGTTTAGATAGTCTAGCACGTACGCTAAACATTGAAGGGAGGAAATACCAAACTGAATCTCGTAATATGGGACAAAAGAGGTGTCCAAGAGTGTTGTGTAATTTCCGGTTTAGAAGTTTAGTGATTTTAAATGGTGAAAACACCATAGAACTACCACCTGTATTTTACGCAATCTTCATTACCAGTGTCAAGAAAGGATGTCCATTTCTACGGAAGATGTAAACAGTGGTCGTACCTACGTGACATTGATTTGAATACGGTTGAACTGTAATGTTGGTCTTTTGATTGGAGTGAATGTACCCAAGGCTATGGAACCTTGGGACGTTATTCCCCAGTGTCAATAACGGTCCTTTTGCAGTGAAAAACTTTACTTAGGCTGGGGTTGTAAATGGACCGCTCGACGTTTCTCAAAAATTTGAAAAACCAAACATCAGTATCTGTCAGTCGTATAGATGTAAAACACAGTGAGGGAACAGATTCGTAATCAGTTCAATTATGACTTCAGTGAGAGAACAATCGATGACGTTCATGAGATATCTAGGGAAGATAAACAATTTTTGGATCAAGTTTCTAGTTCGATCCGCCATGAAGATGGTCACTATGTTATAGGACTTCCGTTCAGGTCAGAAAATGTGATTTTGCCAAACAACAGAAGACAAGCTGAACAAAGGTTAATGACTCTTGTCAAACGTTTCAATCATAATGATAACTTTTACAATGAATATTGCGATTTCATGAGCAAGATCATAGATAAAGGTTTTGCTGTTAAAGTACCTACCGAGGAACTCAAAAGAGATCATAATGGAAAGGTGTGGTATCTACCACATCACGGAGTTTACCATCCCAAGAAAAGGAAACTTAGAGTGGTGTTCGATTGTGCAGCAAGATTCAAAGGTACTTCCTTGAATGACAAGCTCTTACCTGGACCAAATCCTTACCAATTCTCTTGTAGGTACATTTGCTGAGATTTCGACAAGAGGAAGTTGCAATCATGGGCGATATTGAGAGCATGCTTTTACCAGGTCCGGCATGTACCTAATCAAGATTCTAGTTTTCTTAGATTTCTTTGGTGGGAAAACGGAGACACAAGTAAGCAAATTACGGAGTATCACATGACCGTACATTTGTTTGGTGCTTCATCATCACCCAGTTGTGCCAATTACGCTCTGAGAAAAACTGCTACGGATTGTGATGGGTATATTTGATGTTGAGGTAATCAATACAGTTTTAAGGAACTTTTATGTTGACGACTGCCTCAAGTCAGTTAAGAGTATTAGTGGTGCTATCTGCTTGATCAAAGAATTGCAAAATTTGTTAGCTAGGGGAGGATTTCACATCACAAAAATGGATTTGCAACGACCAAAAATGTTATGATGTCAATTACCAGTTTTCTGATGAGGGCAAAGGGAGTTATAGGTTTGGACTTAGACAGAAGACAACCTCCCAATGGAGAGAGTCATTAGGAGTTCAATGGTGTGTGCACTCCGATGTGTTTAGCTTCAAAATAGAAGTAAATGAAAAAACCTATTACAAGACGAGGAATTCTATCTATGGTAAGCAGTGTGTTTGATCCTTTGGGATTCTTAGCACCATTTGTGTTTTGAAAGCTAAAACGATACTACAGCAGCTTTGTAAAACTTCAGCTTGGATGGGATGAAAAGATTCCCCGAAAAACTTTCAATTCAGTGGGATAACTGGTACAATGACCTACAGAAAACTGTCAGATTTTCAGATAAAGAGGTGTTTAAAAGCCGCAAGGATTTGGGAAACTACATTCAGTACAGTTACATCATTTTGCTGATGCCAGTGAATACGGGTATGGGACTGTCTCATATTTACGTTTGAGGAACACGAAGGACAAGATACATTGTTCTTTTCTTCTTGGTAAATCTCGTGTAAGCCCTTAAAACAGACAACGATCCCAAAGATTAGAACTAACAATGCAGCAACAGTGGCTGTACGCACAGACAGGTTGTTGAAAGCAGAATTAGACATTCACGATAGATGAAACAGTATTTTGGACTGACAGCATGGCTGTAACTGCGTTACATTGCAAACGAAACTTCACGCCTTTCATACGTTTGTTGCTAACAGATTGAATGATTATTCACGAAGGATCGGAAACCTGATGAATGGCATTATATTAACACTAAACTCAATCCTGCAGATGACGCATCAAGAGGACTTTCTGCCAATGAAATGTTAAAGCATGAGCACTGGACTAAAGCTCCGAAGTTTTTGTGGAATAACGTTGATCAATGGCCAGCAATTCCATCTGAAATATCTTCGAAATTAGCAGATGATGAATCCTGAATATAAAAACATTATCATTTCAGGCAAAAGAATGTAAAACCAAGGAATGTATTGACAAAACTCAATAAGCTATTATTCCTCTTGGTATGATCCTAAAGAAAGCTGTGGCATGGATTTTGAAAATTCGCAAGGAACTGCTTCGACGAGCTAAACAAAGAGAAAGCTTCATGAATACGAACGGTAACTCGCATGATTTCAAAGTTGATTCATCAAAACACGTTGGGTTTATCTCATATCAAGAACTAGCCGAGGCCGAAATAGCTTACTTATCATATGTACAGCAGCACTCATTTGCTGATGTAACCTTAAAACGCTTCAAGGAAAAACATTCACGTGTTAGGGGAAGCAGTTCCATACGGAAACTTGACCCAGTTTTAGATAACGACGGACTTTTACATGTTGGGGGTTAGACTACATAGAGCCATCATTTACCAGAAGAAAGTAAACCATCCAATTATACTACCGAAGAATCACCACGTATCTCTATTGATTCTTAGACAGATCCACCAAGATCTAAAGCATAGTGGTAGAAATTATATGTTAACAATTTTGAGACAGAAATATTGGCTTATTCATGCACCATCTGCGATTCGAAAGGTCATATCAAAAGTGTACAATATGTCGTAGGCAAAGAGCTAATGTAGGAGAACAGAAAATGGCTAGCTTACCAATGGATCGCTTGATTTCAGATGAACCACCGTTCACAAGGGTCGGTGTTGACTATTTTGGACCAATTGAGGTGAAACAGAAGCGCAGTCGTGTCAAGCGATATGGAGTTATATTCAACGTGTTTTAGCAAGTCGCGCTGTACATTTAGAGGTAGCAGCTTCTCTTGATACTGACTCTTATATCAACGCATTACGACGTTTTATTGCACGCCGAGGTCAAGTTATGAAAATGCGTTCAGACAATGGCACCAACTTTGTAGGAGCTGAGCGTGAGCTGGCAAAGGCCATCAACGAATGGAACCTTTCTCAGATCCAAGATTTCTATGCTACAAAAGAATATGATTGGGAATTTAATCCGCCTGGTGGATCTCATCATGGTGGCGTGTGTGTGGGAAAGACTCATCAGATCAATTCGAAGAGTAATGAATAGTGTTATGGGACAACAGCTTTTAGATGACGAGGGGCTCCAAACACTTATGTGTGAGATAGAATCAATTCTAAATGGACGGCCCATAACAAATGGCTCTGATCATTATGGAGATTTACAAGCTTTAACTCCAAATCACTTACTGTTGATGAAGACAAAAACAAATCTTCCACCAGGTGTTTTCGAGAAATCAGACAATTATTGTAAACGTCGTTGGAGACAAATTCAGTATATGGCAAATCTTTTTTGGAACCGTTGGGTGAAGGAATATTTACCACTTCTTCAAGAGAGACAAAAATGGTGTGACATAAAGAGAAACATGAAAGTCGGTGATGTTTTTGTGTTGATTGTTGATCCCTAATGCACCTAGAAATTCGTGGCCTATGGGTGTTGTTTTGGAAACAATTCCAGATACTCTAGGACTTGTGCGTCAAGTGAAAGTTAAAACGGCAACCAACACATTGATACGACCGATTGACAAGTTGTGCCTCATCCTTGAAATGGACTAGGTACAACGAACACTTTTTTGTACGAACACATAATAGATAAAGACAATATCTGTCATATAACTTATCATATTTTATCTTCGTTCGTTTGTATGTTAGGTCTTGTTAATTTGTAATTGTGTCACATTACGCTCCACAATTAGGGGGCTGGGTTGTATACGTCAATTTACACATTTGAATTTAGCGCCCAAAACTTTATACTTGTTAACTACGTCACAATTTAAGCGTGCACAGTGTTTGTGTATTGCAACGAGCTATAGGTGTAGAAACAACGTGTTAACAATTTTTAGTTACCTGAGCTGAAAGGAATAACGTGTATATTGTTTTTCGCTGGAAATATATTACTGTATTGAATGGCTTGAAAATGAAGAGAAACTTATTCGGTAAGACATTTGTCATTTCTAGCAGGTTGTCATTCATTATTTTTATATATTAATTATAATTAGAATGTTTACATTTGTCACTGTGTTATGACATGCACGTTAGTACTACAGTGTAGTTATTGAGGTAAATTGTGTTTCTGTTGTTATCTCTGGTGTTATATACAAAAGATATATTTACATGAATAGTTTGTATTTTATTACCATAATAGAGTAGACATTCATGTTATATTTTTTGTGTATTAACCATAAACTGTTCAACTCATAACATTTTCGAGCGTATTATTCAAGGGAAATAATTTTTTACTGTTAACAAGACATTTTTATGTCAGCACTAGACTGTTTTGTTTGACGTTAGTATCTTAAAATAGTAACGCTGATGTTAATATATATTTGTATCAAAATTATAATTGTTTGCTTTATAGCATTTATTTCAAAGAAATTCATATTTTTAAAATGAGTACAATACTTTTTAATCACGGGAGGTAATTCTGGTTCCTAGAGTTATCTGTTCCTTGTTGTTTGTCTCATATTGCCATTTCAGTATAAGTAAACTGAAGTATTGAATATTGTTGGAATCAATTGTGTGTATATCTGAGGGTATTTTTTGTTTTGTTTTGCAGTAAATCGTGTGAACTATAACATGAGCGGTGAGATGTTCACGTACTATAGATAAGATGTATGGTATATCAACACCAGAATGTTTATTATTATAAAATTGAAATAAATCGACATTTGATGTAATAAACATATTTGACACACGAATTTACGGCGTTTCGTTCTCTGGACAGCTGTCAGTACAATAATTAAACTATATTTTAGACAATTAATACACTGTCTTAAAATCACACAAAGCTACACACACACACAGATACATATATATATATATATAATGTAAATATACAATCTGAAGCAACCGTTGAAATTTTGAAACGGACTTGAATTTATTGCGCGCAGATTAATATGGCGACACGGTCGAGCGCCATTACAGACGACATACCTAGTGTATTTTGTAATCGTAACCCGTTTCACCTGTGCTGAATACGGTAATTGTCTCTGTGTGTATTGTATTACGGTATGACTGCAGTTTTGTGTCTTCTATTATTACACTAAGATAAAACGAAATAGACCTGTATCTTATTTGCTCAAATCATTTGTGTACGCGTAGCTTTACTACGGGCGATTATTATCTATGTCTTGACTATTTCTAACGATCAGATATATTCAAAGGGTTACTTCGTACACATCCAAACGTTCAATAGACGTCGATTCTCATTATTGATAGCGTTACACGTTTTGTGTTTGTGTGGTCTAGCTTTTATAATTGGATCGAATTGTTTATCGATTCACCGATTTAAAACAAATTAATTAATTGCATTGTGCAACTTACAGACAAGACAAAACTTGGGTAGCCTACATTTGGAATTTACGTCACGTACAAGACCGATTTGGAATTACAAAGCCATGGTCTGCCTTGAAGTAGTCGGGAGATTGTTGTCTAAATTGTAGCCTTGTATCAATAAGGTGATTAATGGGGATGATTTTTCTTACCTCCACCGCAGAGATAAAATTGATACCCGTGGACCATTGTAACGTTTAACCGAAGAGCGTTTATGTTTACACACAGTAGCGGTCGCCGTGGTTACAAATCAAAACAATGTTGACAATTAGTCACTATATGAAGTGGCCTTGTTTTTAATCTGTATTTGTGATATATATATATTTATATATATATATATATATATATATATATATATATATATATATATATATATATATATATATATATACATTACCTAAAACCTTTCAACTGCTTCCAACACCTCTAGAGAAAATTGGTTGTACTTCCATAAAATGTTCTAGACTTTTCTACCATTTGAGCTATTGTTTTTAATTTTGATATTTTGGCTTTTTATTTATTGTTCTTATTTTTTAATTTTGATATTTTGGCTTTGTATTTATTGTTCTTATTCATTATGAAGTGAAAGTAAAGAATGACAAATCTTGTCTCATATTGGTTGTGACACAACCTTTATGTTATAATTTTATTGTATCTTTGTTGAATATAATGGTTCATATATTCTGTTCTTCTTTTAAGTGTTCCCTAAAACTGGTCCTAACTTCCTCCACAGTTGCATCCTGCCTTTTTATTTTGACCAATTGCTAATCCTGGATTTTTTTTTTCACTATAAACCCTGGTCGTACCTATTTAATTCAAATTTGATCCTAGCTCCCGATAAAAAAATCAAATGGTCGTCCCCAAAATAAGAGAGCCCGTATCCGTAGAAATTTGTGTACGTGCTTACTTTTAGCCAAGGAGCAAACATAGTCTAGCGTTCCGGATCTTCAGTATAGTTCGAAGAGAACCTGTAACGTTTGTGTGGAAGTTCAAAAAGCAGAATGCACAAATCGATGACTTTTAATTCTCCTATCTACCTACTTTTTCGTGTTTTTATTCATCCTACTCTTTAACATGTGGCAATGATTTTTTTTTTGCTTTAAACGTTTAAATGACACTTGAGACATCAAATAGCATGCTTTGATCATCGACTTGTTTCCGATCTATTGTAATATTGGTTCTAAGCCCACACTGAACCAAATCAATCATTAAAGTACAAAGACTGACGGTGTCTTTGTGTCTCTCGCTTATATATCGACACCCAATAGTCGTTGTTTAGATTCTTTCCGATTGTTCATTTTTATAACCAGACCACATAGTAACTTCTACATTGACAGGCACATTGCCAGATTCAATAAATGTCGGTGACCGCAGTGACAACTCCCGGTTAATTACATAAAAACTACAACGCGACAAGATAGTTGTAACATGCTAAAGATCAAACACGATATGCACTTCTGTGGCTGCCGCCCTGAAAGAGTTGTTGGTCGTTTTTAGGTCTTTTATGTAGAAAAGTCTGTCCTTCCAAATGTCGATATATTGGACAAAGGTAAAGCCGTATATAAACGTACACGCGCACACAGATAGCATTGAGTGGGCCGAGTAGCTCAGTCAGTAGAGCAACAGAAGCTTCCTGGTTCTATCTCCTGTCCGCACAGCTCTATGCCTACATGGAGGATAATGCAGTCTCTTACACAGAGTTGTCGGTCATTGCACTCTCGATCATTCTCTGTCAATTTAAAAAGTCTTAGATACCAAAGTATAAATCATTAGGGTGTCCAGGATATAGGTACAAATCTGGTAAAAATGGACAAACACGGACCTCTTGAAATCAAGAGGTGGGATCAGGTACCATGGAGAAGTAAGCATCCCCTGTCGACCGACCCCACCCGCCGTGAGTCCATATTCAAATTAAAATGAAATACGTGAGCAACAAATCCTCGTCATAGTTGGTACAAACGTCTCAACAACCGCCATAGAATACGCCAGGTAACTCAACATTTCACCTAGTGAAACGAAGTAATCGCAAAAAGACTAATATTATACCGACCGTAACATTTTGACATCAAACGCGGTTTTCGATGTCCCTGTGTCAGTAATTTGTCAGTGAGTAGTTCACATCTGTATATGAAATGTTCATATGTTGAACTCTTACACAGAGTTCTATGTCAACGTCTCGATTTTTCCAGTTTTAATTTATTATAGATTTTGATTTATACCTTGGTATCTGAGACTTTTTATATTGGAATAAATGTTCTAGGATTTTCAGTTTGATTACCTTTGTCAGATTGTTTAATTGTAGTGACACTTACGTTGGAAATACTGACCACTCGAACAAGGAAAACATCTCTCTCCCTGCCCCACGGGGCATATATATATATATATATATATATATATATATATATATATATATATATATATATATATATATATATATATATATAAACAGAATATTAGGGTGAATTTTTCGTCTATATGTTACATTAAAAGTTTACTTCATTAAAGATAAACTTATCTAAAACTGTTATAGATAAGTTTAACTTTAATGAAGTAAACTTTTAATGTAACATATAACCTGATTCACATTTGTAATTGTTTTGGTAAACCTTTCATTTATTGCACCAAACTGATTTGAAACTAGTTCTCATTTATCACTCACAATTTTAAACTAGTTACGAAAACCGAGCAAATCACCATCGGGGGTGGTTTCATTGGATTACATGCTGTCCAAAGCAAGCAAAGATGACGACAAAGAAGCCACAGTAAATAATAAGAGACATGAATAATTTAGCTGTGACAGCCTTTTGACACTGCTTTAATAGAATTAGGTTATGTTGATGACAAAACATATACAAAATCCAATGCAAGCAATAGTACAAGCTTAAATTCTTTTGAGAAAGTTCTAATATGTCGGTCATTTTGAAAATGGAAACCGGGCATTTACTACACAATTTCAAAACTAACAAAAAAAAACCCCAAAAAACAAAAGAAAAAAAACAAAACAAACAAACCATGTTACAAGCAGACACCAAAAAGGAAAACAGTATTCTATCAATGAATTCACCCTTAAATATGGTAATCAATGGGATTTGTTCATGTATTATAGCCTGAATTGAAACTGATAGTTCCACGTCTTTGATTGCAAAATAGTACGACACTAGTATCTAAATCGTAATATTGTCTGATTTCGAAATGGGTATTACCTGTGTTTATCAAATAAAATTATTTCGATTTCCCCCTACTTTTAGCACTTGTACTTGATGTACAATAACAAATAAGACCTATACACAGGCTTGGAATATCTTCTATTCCTATAGATCTGTTTTCTGTTATTGTATATCAATTGAAGTATTAAACAGGAGAACGCAGCTGATGCCACCGTAAAATAGATCGGCAAATCTTAAAGCGATATAAGGTGTCACAATAACTATTTTTGTTCTTTGACATTTAGTCGAGAATATGATCAAATGTGTGTTCAAATACATTGTCAAACACGTAAAACGATATAAAAGATCTTCTTTTCAAAGTTATTTGTTATATTAGAATTTAAGTTTTCCCGTACCTTAAAAAAATCCAGCTGTATTTCCATATGCAATGACCTTTCAGATAAACTCTTTCGCCATATCAAATGTCCTTTAAGCGCTCGGACTATATTAAAGTCGGTCGACTTGTATGTGTTTTATATTTATTTTTAAAAATACAGGACGTGATTTTTATTGAAAAGTGAATGTATTATGTAAAATATATGCTTTTCAACGCTGTTTTAATTACCTGAAGAAATGAATAAATATATCAGGTCACTAAAAGAAAATGTTCCGATCATTAATGTTACCCTGAATGTTGACATTGACAAAATCAAAAGAATATAAATGTGAAAAGTATGCGTACCTCACGTTTTATAATCGTGCGGCCATGTCCAGCGGAGTTGGCCAGTTAATGATCATATGTGTCAAGAATGGTAAAGCCGAGAATGCGATGGGACGAGTTAAAAATGGGTCGAGATCACCCGATATACCCGACACGTGGACAATTTCAGAAAATAATTTTTCGTCGAAAAGACCAACTTTGGCTGATTTAGGTATGAAATGATGATGTACGAAAATAAACGCAAAGGGTAATAATAATAGAATGTATATTAACTGCAAATAGCACGTGTTTATGGGTCTCTCGGTAATCTTCGTAAAAAATTACCGAAAGTTAATTTGCAATGCTTAAACTATGGTGGACAAAAAATAACTGATATTAAATGTTACGTTTTGCAAGATTGTTGCAATTTTACACACGCATTTGTTATTCTAACCACCAGATGATCTCTTTGGAATATATATGAGACAGAATATCACATAAAATAGGTATGTAATTTTTTCACCGACGACAGCTCATATCGCTTTAAACATTTGATCAATATGATGCTATTTTTGGGGTTTCAATAATGACGTTTGTTTACTCGTTCACGATCCTGCGCGTCAATGATATTCCCACTTGTACAACCAGGTAAAATTTCACACCTGTGGCTAGTGAATTGTAATCACGCACATCTCAGGTAAAGTTGTGCCTTACTTGTAAACAGATAATACTAGTCAATTACAAGTACGTGCATACTAGCATGGCTAATGCCACCGACACAGATTCAGAATGGAAGAAGGGGATTTATCTCTTACAGACTGGTGCTTAATTGTGCAAACAGATGAGAAAAATATACATGTATATTGAAGATATGTTGAGAGAACTTGTTCTGCTAGACTGAGTCAACGTCAGATAAATTGTCGTTACTATAAACGCTTAAGTGTCAAAATATTTCTGAAAATTGAACTAGGGGAAGACACCTAGGATTTAATTTTTATTTTAAATTCGTAACCGCTCATATGAGCACAGTGTTACAACCCTTACTGTAAAAAGTCTTAAATGTAAAATCAACTTCTACAGTAAGGATAAACTCATCAAGCCCTGCGATCACTATAGACTCACCCATATCACAATATTATATGATTTACCGTCATAATTTATGAGTGAACACGTTGTAATAATGTTTTGGTTCTAAATAAAACATCACTGGATTCTGACAGTGCACTGAACCATTGTTTGAAATGGGCAGGTCTAAATGTGACTTCAGGGGTTGACGAGTTAACCACCATTATTGTAAAGCAAATTTACGTTAACCCATTTACCCTTAAAGACACATTTGAACTGGTCTTGAATTACAAAAAAGTCCATTGTGTTTCAGGGGTCGATGGATTAAATGTGTCCACATTAACCATACCGATACAACGACATTCTAAAACCTTTAATGTATCTATTTGGAAAGGGATCAGCTTAACCCTTAATGTCAACGTTTATTTATAAGGGTTGATGCTGAAATCTTATTGGCATTTTGTTTATATCAAGGCTAGTTCTTAGTTCCACAGCAAGAGTTATAGTAACACAGTTGGAATGAACCATATTCTATTGGCGATATCCAACTTTATGTATCGCTGATTCTATGGAGCTAGTAGCATATCGTCTTTTCCATGAGTGCATTGGGTTCACCCTAAAGTATACAACGTTAAAATGAACATATAGCCTTGTATATTTATGTTAGACTCAAATCATAGACACTGTTGCTAGGCAAATATAGTTTCTTTATACATGTACCCACACATTATAAGACGAAGCAAAACAATTATAGTACTGTAACATTTCGATTTCCTTACATGGTATATTTTTACATTTTGTTCAAATATATGTTATGCGATGCCGGTGATGCAATATCGGCAACCCGAGATATAATCAGAAATAAATCGCTGCCATGTTTTACATATCACTACGCCGTGTCCAATGGTAGAGCATTCGATTCACAAGCGGAAGGTACTGGGTTCGATTCCCGATACCAGGTCACACATAATACTTTTTAAAAAATAACAGTGACTATTCCTTCACCAAACTTTCGGCATACGAAGTTAAAGTCACGGATCTTTCGAATGAGACTTAAACCCAGGTCAGGTGTCCCGACAGGCGTGGCACGTCAAAGAAATCTCACTGCATTGGCATCAGTCCCTAGCACAGACACTCCACTGGCTGGTGACATCTCAATATATGTGAAAAATTCTTGACGAGATGAAAACAGCAAACAGACAAATAAATGGCATATGCGGTATTTCATAAAAACTTTATAACTGCAAAATGCAGCTAATATCACGACTACCTGAAATCAATAACACATTTCAATAACATTTGTTTCTTTTAATGAAACGATAACTAATTATGGTTGTCATTAAAAAAGGAGGGGGGTATTACCAAAAATTGAGAAAACTTGATGATGATACTATGTAAAGAAGTGCAACCAAATACTCGTATGTTAGTAGTTAGGGAAACTCAACATAACCTGGCTAGAAGAATACTGGGACTATAACCTGGCTAGAAGAATACTGGGACACCCTTTCTTGACCTAGTTAAAGTCTGAGGTAATAATGCATCATGACATTAATAGTACACAGGTAAGAATAACATTTACCTTCTTGTCTTCATGTCTACCAGTAGCAGTGAGAAATAAAAAGTTTTTTCCAGAGTCCTATCACAACCACAATGTAATTTGAACCACCTGTATGATACTGTATAAACCACCTGTATGATACTGTATAAACCATCTGTATGATACTGTATGTGTCACCTGTATGATACTGTATCAACCACCTGTATGAACCAACTGTATGATACTGTATGAACCACCTGTATGATACTGTATAAACCACCTGTATGATACTGTATCAACCACCTGTATGATACTGTATCAACCACCTGTATGATACTGTATGAACCACCTGTATGATACTGTATCAACCACCTGTATGATACTGTATAAACCATCTGTATGATACTGTATGAACCATCTGTATGATACTGTATAAACCAACTGTATGATACAGTATCAACCACCTGTATGATACTGTATCAACCACCTGTATGATACTGTATGAACCAACTGTATGATACTGTATCAACCAACTGTATGATATTGTATGAGCCACCTGAATAATACTGTATGAACCATCTGTATGATACTGTAGAATATTTTCACTCTTTTCGACCTTAAATGAGAGGGCGAATTTAGAATTAAAGCGAAATTTTCGAATTTAATGACTGAAACACGATCACACATGTCGTCAATGAGACTATTGTGATTTACGGCGAATTTAAGACCGTTTTCCGTCGTAAAAGGACGAAAATAAGCATGGGCGAACATTTTCAAAATAGTACTGTTCTGACACAACTCTTCTTCAGTAACATGAGCCGCCGCACTCGCCTATTGATTGTGACGTCGTGACTTCGAGTCCAGACGGCTGCAAGTCGGTTTCCCGTCTTTCGGATGAGAAAGTCAAGATTGAGGTCCCGTTTCACAGTAGTTGTCAGCACGTTAAAGAACCTTCACTGCACAATGGCTGTAAGTGCCGAGCATAGACCAAAATTTGAAGCTCTTCACCGGTGTTTGGTGTCATCTCCATATGAGTGAAAGATTCTTGAGTGGGACGTTAAACAACAAACAAACTAACATACAAACAAATAATTATTCAGTAGCATGCCTCTTTGATCATAACTTATTTTGTATCTAATGTCAGTATATGTTGCTCTTACAAAGACACATGCGGGAAGGATAAAATTAAGAAACTCAAACGCAATGGTGGAGGAGAACTCTTGAGAAAGAAAAAGTAAAATTATTGGGTTTTATTAACTAGACCGAGTCATCAAGAGCTGCACAGGACAGAAATAATTCGTAGCTCGATTTTCTGCCAAGACAGAAGGTACTTAGTCATCTCATCCGTGGTGTTTATTGAAAGACACGAAAATTCGTTACTGTAGGTCTGTCAATATAAATTCGAACACGTTTACAAATACAACACGTCTAAATTCGATCATTAAGACTGAGAAATACAAAATTTTGGAGCTATAGTAATGCATGGAAAGAAAATAGGGCAACGTTTTACCTTTATGCCAATTGTTTTGGAAAAAGAAAAACAGCATTGTTTTAGTTTCCGACAGATCCCGGATGTGCCACTTTATAGTAGCATGTCTATATTGGTATACATGTACCTACTTATAGTTCCAAGATAATACTGAAATCGGATTAAATTGTAAAACATCTTTGAAAAATGTAATTGATCTTACTTTTTATTTGAAGGAAAATGTTCAAACAAATTTGAAAACAAAATTTATTGGTTATCCTTTTCCTTTGAACATTGGACCCATTAGTACTATATTACTATATACCCTGTCTTTTTGCATATGGGTATTTTCTATGATCATTTTTAATAATTATAATAAAATATCATACAACATTATGATTTTATTAAACAATGACATTGACTTAATCAAATCATCATCAATTTTGTCATGTTTTCAATAGAACAAGCAATGAAAGATGGAAATGATACTCAGACATGTGAAGTGAAAGCGCACCCAGAGTTTAAAGATGCAAATGGTTCGCTCGTTAATAAGACAATCTGACTGACTCACAGTTGTCTGGTCAGCGAAGTGGCCTCTAAATTGAGTATGAACGATTCTTAAACATTGCAACATAAATTACAAATCATTACAACATCAATTATCAAACATGAAATAGTATGGAATTTTCAAACATAGCAACATTGAGAATTCTCAAACATGACAACGTATGAAATTTCGAAACATGAAATCATATGGAATTCTCAAAAAACATAAAATCATATGAAATTCTCAATCATGGGAAAATGGGGATTTCTCAATGATGACATCAAATGGAATTCTTTATCATAACATCCTGTGAAATTCACATTGATGATATGATATGGAATTCTTAATCATAGCAACACTGGACATTATCAAACATGACGTCACATGTAATTCTAAATCATGACACATTTGCGAATTCTCAATCATAACATCAAATGGAATTCTCAATCATAGCAGCATTAGTAATTCTCGAACATGACAACATTAAGGCTCCACCAAGGTCAACAATGCTTTCTCGGGGTGAAAATATGCAATATCACCCTCTCATGAATGTAAAATTTATTTTATCATACCGAGTGTCATATTTGTTTGCTTTAACATGTTACCATGGATATTTTACATCTCAAATATTAACCAGCAAGCTAAAAAATACAAAACAAATAGCCTACAAACTTTTTGGCTACGACTAAAAAGATCTCACTAGGACGAACAGTCCTCGCATAACGTTGGCGCATATGATATTTTTGTGGAATGTCACACTGGCTCACTGTGACGAAACGTATGCGCATAACGTTGGTGCATCTGGTATATTTGGAACGTACGTCATACTGGCTTCTTTATCTTTGTAACATTTTCACGTCTTTCTCAACCAATCATATTACGAGATTTTAACAGAAGGTGTGATAAAATAAATTATCAATCATTACGACAAAATAAATTCCCAAACATAGCATCATATGGAATTCTCAAACATGACATTTTAAATCATGACAACATTGGAAATTTACAAACATATTTACATAAGAATTTGCTGTAACTCGGACTGAAATGTCGCCATTTCATTTGATATATGCTATAGAGAGTCACGTGACTGCCGTATATGGTTCTTTAAACAGTCAATGTAAAAAAAAATAGACAGCTGATACGCAACACTTCTCTGTGTACAGTGACAATTGAAGATATTTCCCAAACTAAAATATGGTCCTCGACAAAAGAAACAAATATTAGGTTTATTACTGACCGTCCACGGGAAAATGTCGGAATGTTCACGTCCACGGGAATATGTCGGGATGAACACGTCCACGGGAGTATGGCGGGATAATCATATCCACGGGAATATGGCATGATGATCACGTCCATGGGAATATATCGTGATGATCACGTCCACGGGAATATGTCGGCATGAACACGTCCACAGGAATATATCGGGATGAACCCGTACATGGGAAAATGTCGGGTTGATCACGTCCACAGGAATATGCTGGGATGATCACTTCCATGGAATGCGAGGCGAACCTAACAACTAAAATTATCCAACATGGCACCATATGGAATCTTAATCATGACATCATATTGAATTATCAACCAATACAACATTGGAAATTCTCAGACATTGTATTATTAGAAATGATCAAATATGACATATAGCATTATCAGTCATGACATCATATAGCATTATCAGTCATGACATCATATGGCATTATCAGTCATGACATCATATGGCATTATCAGTCATGACATCATATGGAAAGTCTTAAAGCACGGAGTGTTGTAAAATTACTTGGACTGCTAATTCAAGCACTACACATGGTTATATGTAAATATCAACACAACACAAAACGTATTCTATATCTATTTATAAATTCCTTATACTAGAAATATTACGACCGTAAAAGGACAACGTTAGAAGTCATTTGTTGTGTGTGACTGGCCCCCTTTTCCATTATTTGAATAATTTTCTTTTAATTGAACTTATTTTCATACCTCGCTTTTAGATTTATATATAATGATATACACATTTGTCAATATACAATTTACCACGTACACTACATGATATATTAGTTAACATTGATATAATATCATTATAGAAAAAAATATATGATAGCGTAGTCAACGTTAAATAAACCAATGTTAATTCAAGCACCATGTAGGGTTATGTGTACTACAGTTGAACTTTTCACCACCTATTGATCAACAGTACGGTTTCCCTATGAACTTAAATCTGGAAATTTTGATTGTTTATATCGGCGACTTGAAATTCTTATCAGTTTAGTTTGTCTTGATAAAAAAGACGGGATCTAAAAGCAATGAAATCTTCCCTAATGAAAGTTCGCTAAGATGGGGTAAACGGTACTATCATTTGGGTCAAGGGTCAAGGGGGCACCAATAAGGGACAAAATTTATTTTTCTCACCAAAATTGTTGATAACACTGACAATGATTCTTGAATATATATATATATATATATATATATATATATATATATATATATATATATATATATATATATATATAAAGGGCTTATATTTAATTATATAGATAAATAAATAGATTAATAATGATAATAATAATAATAATAATAATAATAATAATAATAAAAATAATAATAATAATAATAATAAATTTAATAATAAGAGAAATTTCTCTGCTTACATGACTTTGAATTTGATGAATTACTTTACTGCGTGTTAAGAAATGACATATTTTAATGGTTCGTGCATGTTAAGGTAGATCTAAATGTGTCTCAGTCTAGCCACGTTAGTCTATATCAAATGTGTTAAACGATAAAGAGAGGTTACAATGGGATGGTACGGTTATCCTTGTAGATTTTACAAATTTAGGACTTGAAGGTCTTTGATATATATATATTTATGTTCTTATTCGTAAACTCAACCGAACATAAAATATTTACAATAAAAACTCAAACACTAGTGTGAATTTAGGAATAGCCTGCCATACGAGTACGTATGTAGTCGTTTATTAATTTCCACGATTGTACATAGTATTTTCCGAATACGAAATAAGCCTTTCCATATTAACCGCAATCTAAAAAGGAAAAAAAAACATGAAGTTAGTGAACATGTGTTATTTGAGGATCGCCATGAATGTATATGTTTATGAGAAACCTGAAAACTTATTGCCGGGATATACATAATGTACATCATTTATCCTCTAAAAAGTTAGAGGGAGGGTGGGAGGGAAAACTTACACACACCCTGCTGAATACTCGTATGAGGCTCGAATGAACTTCAAGACTCATAAAATTCCGTGCAATAAAAGAAAGACCGATATACCTGTAGAACAGGTATGACATCCAATGAAAAAGATTGTTTTTAGTAAAACAATAACATGTGATTCCCAAAATAGAAACACACGTGTTTTGAGTAAACATTATAAATACATATATATATATATATATATATATATATATATATATATAAATATATATATATATATATATATATATATATATATATATATATATATAGATATCTATCTATCTATCTATCTATCTATCTATCTATATGTATATATATATATATATATATATATATATATATATATATATATATATATATATATATATATATATATATGTGTGTGTGTGTGTGTGTGTGTGTGTGTGTGTGTGTGTGTATTTCGTTATCACTGCTATAACGAGTGAGAGATATGTCTAGTGTCGTATGCATATGCAAATAGTAAACTATCATTAATAAATAGCAAACGTATAATTGCCAATTTGGATTTCTCAACATAATATACATAACGGTGTAAGAACTTTTATGTCAGTTTATATCTCTTTTTGTTATTATACATCAATATAAGAAGTTATTCTCAAAAAAAAAAAAAAAGAAAGACCAGCAACCAAAAGGTTGGTAATCTTTTTTACTTCAAATGAATGGTGCAATTGATGTGGAAACCATTATTGTGATATGAATAAATAAACTTTATGATCGACTCCAGCGATACTACATGTAAATATACATGTATATGCTATTTGTACTGTATTTGGGTTTATAATTTTAGACAGAATGAATTATCCTTTTTAAAAATCCAAACTTTCAGGTACTGTATACCTGGTCATTTTAGGTCCTGGTTATTTTTGTTATTTTACGTCAGGCAACATATTCACCCAGTCTAAAATTCAACCTAGATCACCAAAGTCTCATTAAGATTTTTGAGCTTGAAAATTTAGCCTTCATTTTAAATTCGCCCTCTCAACTAAGGGCGACATGACGCAAATGCCCAGATATACAGTCATCTTTTGGCCCTGGCCTTGGGAAAAATATTTCACACAGGAAAATACTGCCATTATAGCTGAACACCATTGCTTTAATCATAATTCTTGCTGCATAATATTAATCTTGGAATGGATATATACAGTGGAACCTCGATACGAAGACCACCTGACTGACTCTATGCGGTCTGATTAGTGAGGTGATCTCTTAAATGAAGTTCTGTACTTATTGTATACTTATCACGAGACTGAAGACTTGTGATCTGAAATATGATGTGGTCTCCTAAGTGAGGTGGTCTTTAGGCGAGGTTTATCTGTATTTTGATTTTTGGTATTCCTTTCCAATATTCAAATATATTTTAACATATAATTACTGTATTTTAGTACATGTTGATGATGGACAGCCATTGACAACGATCATGGCAACAGAGGGATAATATATCTACGGAAGGGTTAAATTTTTCGATATCACACCGTACGGGGAATCGAATCCGGGGCCTCCGCTTGCGAGTGGAACGCTGAACAACTAGACTACGACAAGCGATCTACACATTTATGTAGTCATATCCACATATAACAAATATTGGTTATACCGATGTTCTGGTTATAGCGAGAACATATCTATTTACCGTAAATTTCTTTTATAATTTATTTTTATAAATTTGAAGGCTTGTAACGAGACAAATAAAACGACATCTCGCATGTGACGAGCTTATAAATTTCCCATATGAGAGTTATCGCTAGATAACAAGGTTCTTTTCTAGTTCCTCTTATCCTTGACATCGTTTAATCACGAAACATAAATACTATAGGAGCGTGTTTAATACACATAACACGTTTTAAAACAACACCTGTAGGAATTCTATAACGGAATTGAAACATATGAACAGTGTCCAAGACTTGGTTTAATCTATGTACAACACATTTTATTCAGTGACACCTTAATGAGAACTCCAGGGAGCGCATGGCTATTCCATAGGAAACTATATGCTTAATTATTGAGAAATTAATAAAACAGGAGAAAAAAAAAAGAGAAAAGAGAAAAAAAGAACAAGATTTATTTACTATGCCATTGAAGATCAAGCAACATCAAATACATTGATTACAAAAGCATGGAGACCATAACATATCAGGAGGAAGTGTAAAATTTGGACATTTAGTTGTATAACCTGTTCAATTTAGGATAAAATGATGTATGTACATGTCATGATCACATGGTATCACTTCGTCTTCACAAGATGAACCGTTACACATCCGGGTATTAACCGATATATAACCTGTAAACTGACACAAATGTGGCTTTTGTTTATAACTTCGTTATAAGTGATGATGGTAATTCATATGGTGGTGGAATAAACCACATGAGGATAAAACATGACTAACAACCAAAGATACCACCGTCTGTCTACTCCATGCTCAAAACTGTTCTTAGTTCAAGACATCATTAGATTGTTAATACTAAATATATTCTTGTTTTTATTTTATTATTCTTAGCAGATGAATCGGTGGTTTTAAAACAGCAAAGTAATGTTGAGATAATTATCTATCTTTGGCATAAAATTTGAATAAACATTCTCCAAAATGATCAAGCCAGTCGTTGGTTCATATTGGAACATTTTGTCACATTTCGGAATGGTCTTTCATTCATAACAATTCATGGAATGCATATCTGCTTTATATATTCACTCATATAGAAAATAATAGAATGGATATCACGTGACAAAAGTATTTAGGGTACTAAAATAGATAAAATAAGATTCTGAATTAAAAAGTTTAGATTTAAGTGGGCGCTAGCTATGGAACAGGTTCTAAAATTCCCGGTGCTATGTAAATTTAACTTATTTGTTTGTTTGTTTATTGTTGTTTAACGTCCCACTCAAGAATATTTCACTCATATGGAGACGTCACCAAATGCCGGTGAAGGGCTTCAAATTTTGGCCTTTGCTCGGCACTTACGGCCATTGAGCAGTGAGGGTTCTTTAAAGTGCCGACACCTACTGTGACACGGGACCACGGTTTTTACTGTCTCACCCGACAGACAGGAAACCAACCTGCCGACGGCTGGACTCGAACTCACGACCTCACGATCAAGAGTCGAGCGCGCTACCGACGGAGCCAGGCCGGCTCAAATTTATCTTATAAGCAAACCAATACTAACTGTACGATATATGTAAACAAGGTGTATTTTTCTTGATTTGAAATGTCAAGGTTTTCTATCTTCTTGTATGCAAAACCTTACTTAAGAATATCAATCTAAAATGTTTTAAAGAAAATAGCCATTAATTCACGTGCTGCTGTCGGGTATATTAAATGAACACCTCATTCAATAATTACTTATTGTTGAATCTTTTCTTGATTATTTTTTAATTTTCAAATGGCAAATATTGTTCCAACGGGAGATGATTCCGATTCTGCAGCGCTGCGCCTTTATCACGATATCACTGCCCTTTGTTCTTCCATAGATATATACTTACTGATATTCACTGCAGATCTACATTTATGGGAGAAATGGGGAGCATAAAGATTTTACTGTCTCCAGTTTGAATAAGTGATATCACTTATTCGAATGAGTGATATCACTTATTCGTTTTGTAAAGTGATATCACTTATTCGAATGAGTGATATCACTTATTGGTTTTGTAAAGTGATATCACCTATTCGAATAGGTGATATTACTTATTCGAATAGGTGATATCACCTATAAAATGTATAAAGTGATATTTCCTATATTTGTAAGAGTGATATCACCTATTCGAATGTTGAAATTTTACAATCATTATGTAAATTTCAATTATGTGTATTGTATGGTTTCGATTATGTATTTCGGTGTGCATTTGACAATATATGCTGACCGATTGATCAAATATGACAGATAACCTTTTGTAAAGAATATGATACTTGTATTTTGTATTCCCTTTTCCTTTTTGGGAAGAAACCGTGAGAATCTCGGTTCAATTTTTCTTACAGGTACATCTATAGATAATTCATATTTCAGAATGAATCCTGTTGAGCTTGAGATCAATTAGACGACAGAGGGCAGCACATCTGCTTCAATAACAGAGAACTCCACACCTCCCTTGATGACAAACGTAACAATCGCAAGCTATAGATCACAAACTTTCCGTTCTGGAGAAGTAATATCCGGTCTTCTCCTGTCTATGGCGGTGTTTTCCTTTTACAACTTATATGTTAGACACAGACGAGAAATTAGCAACTAGGCTACACGACAAACGCGACGATTTCGGCTTTCCCATCGTTAATTTTCCACATTTAAGTAGTAATGTCCCACAATCACCCGCATATGGAGTTCGATCGATCGATTGAAGTTGAATTAACGTGCGGCGTGACTACTCAAAGCCCTTGCCACACGCCGGCGCTACCCCTGTAGCTCCGGAGAGGCTCCATGTGTTTAACGTGCAACCATGATGGAATTTGTTACACGTGCTCGCCCCTTCGGAGTAGGCTTGAGCTGAGGATCTGGTAGTGGCGTTAGCCGGTTTAGGGTCCTCTTTTCCCTGGGTTGGTCGGCCTCGGCTCCCGAATGGGAGGGGCCTTATGGCAGATCATCGACCGGCTCCTCTGTGTCTTGTGGCTCTGGTCCGATGCATGTGGAGACCCCGGGTCCGAGGTGGGGAGTGAGGCATAGCTGCTAAGTCACAACGGCTATAGAATTTTGAATTTAGAAGATTTACGACCACCTAATTTTTGACGGACAGTCTAAATAAGATGTTTATTTATAAAGAAATGCCAATATGATAGAAGAAGTGCATTAACCGAATGACATAACCAAAGTGTTTAACGTGGAGTTGTCCATGCTCGCACGTCTGACTACCTATAAGAGGTAAACAGAATGATGTGCATTTGCCCAACATTAAGGTTGGTTAAATGCTATCACATACGTTTATTTAGGTGTTAATGTATTTTGTGTTACTTTGAGAGGTATTTTGGGAGCTTAAAGCTTATTTAAGGGAGCGGTGCTAATCCGTTGAATGTAGGGTCATATTAGGAGTATTGTGTGTGGTGCAGGCTAGGTGTGGTACTGGTGTTATGTACTTTGTGTACTTTGACCAAGGGGAAAACATTAATTTACAGCAGACCAAGGGGATGTGGGGACTGGTGTTGGTGGAGTAGGAATTAGTTTCCTTCTCTTGATTTTTTTGAGTTATATTTCACAAATGATCAGATATACCGAGCGTGTTCAACATATGAACATTTAATATGCAGAGGTAAACTACTCACTGACAAATTATTGACACAGGGATATCGAAAACCGCGTTTGATGTCAACGTTCCGCAAATTTTACGGTAGG
This sequence comes from Atrina japonica, assembly GCA_030159075.1. NCBI lineage: Eukaryota > Metazoa > Mollusca > Bivalvia > Pterioida > Pinnidae > Atrina > Atrina japonica. The sequence continues at coordinate 427,374 of BROG01000462.1, read as the reverse complement.
TATAATAGTTTTGTTTCACTAAGTGAATTACCTGTTCGATATGACGAGGATTCGTTCCTATTGTATTTCATTTTAATTTGACTGTGGACTCACGGCGGGTGTGAACGGTCGACAGGGGATACTTACTCCACCATGACACCTGATCCCACCTCTTGATTTCAAGAGGTCTGTGTCTGTCCATTTTTTTTACCAGATTTGTACCTATATCCTGGATATCCTAATGATTTATACCTTGGTATCTGAGACTTTTTCATATTATGCCAGGACATACCCCGCTCTCCTCTGATGAATGTTTTAAATTGAGAGTCAAGCGACTCATCAATACACTACTCACACAGGGATACGCTGTGAAACGATTGATATCGTCACTAGGGAAGTTTTATAGTCGATACGGGGTCCTTTTAAACAATATGAAGTCGCCCTCAAAAGAGATAGTATTCAGGACCACGCCCTTTCACCAATCAGATCTAAAATGACCTTTTCAACCAGTTTGACCTTTTCAACGAACTCCAGAAAATTTCTTGGAACACTTACAATGGGTGTAGCTTTCTATAAAGCACTCTAACATTTTACGTTTGGGATTTGTAATTGTTCTTCATAATAGACTGTTATTATATCGAATTTCTCGTGTTATAATTAACTTGGAGTTTCGAATAACCATTGGTATTTCTTCGTTATCACTTTAATCTTTAATCTAATGACCATAATGATAATGATTTCCGACTGATTGTGGTCTTGTGCCAGACCACTTCTATTTTACTGTGTTGTAATGGAGAAATATTACAGGCTCTTTGTATTCTAGTGGCATAACATTTCCGGCTCATTGTATTCTCGTGGCTGACCATTTTGGATTTATTGTGGTGTTGTGGCAGTGCATTTCCGGTTAGTGACAACATTTACGGTTTATTGGGGCGTTGTGGCAGTGCATTTCCGGCTAGTGACAACATTTACGGTTTATTGTGGCGTTGTGGCAGTGCATTTCCGGCTAGTGACAACATTTACGGTTTATTGTGGTGTTTTGGCAGTGCATTTCCGGTTAGTGACAACATTTACCGTTTATTGTTCTATAGTTGTATATCTAAGAAGTATCCCATGGTTATATTGGCCCATCCCGAAAGAAAACATTCATGCAGTCTAAAATACGCCATCATAGTCAATGGATGGAATAAATGCCCCTACATTAGTTATTTACCTGGAAAATTTCAGTTTCTCATTAAATTAACATGAGTACAATTAACAGGTATACAATCCTTCTATCAGCATCAAGTTTTATCATTGTTATATTGCCTCCCAAATGGTTGGAAACCATTAATTGAGTTTGCAAATGTCTGAATTGATTTGTAGCTACACCATTAAAGAACGTTAGACGAATACTCATAAAGATTCAAAACATTGAACTAGAAAAACATGAACGTGAAGAAGTATATTCTGTTATACATGTATTTCATTACCATGGCAACATATTTCAAAGAAATAAAAAGATGTTTATTTAAAAGCTTTAATGAATGGCTTTTGTAAGTCAAACGGGTTATTTCGGAAGTAGTTTAGAAAAAAAAACCCGGAAATGATGACAGCATTCGCTTATTCCATCGGTAAAAATTGTAATTTTAAGTCTTAAATTCCCGAAAAATAAACATCTAAATCCACTAATGAAGACATGACGATAAGTGATTTGAGGAAACGTACCAGAATAATGGAATAATGTCAACCGAATTACCGAATATTTGTCATTTGTTATTTTAAACATTCCCGGACTAGAATGGTTCAGTATGTTTCGAAAACAATATAGAATTTGCCTAGTCAGCAGTTTACCTGTCGCTGCGCCACTTTGGATTTTATCAACGATAACGCTAGGCTTAGGAATTAGGTTTAAGGTTTCAGGTTTAGGTCAGTTTAATGATTCGTTTCAGCTTATATTTAGAGTTAGCGGTCCAAGTAAGAGTTAGATAAGAAGCAGTTTCCCTTACTTTTTCTATAGCGACCGGTACTCTGCAGTTGCCCCTAAAATTTATATACAATTCTAATTTAATAAAGTACGATGTACTGTCTAACATGAAATCTATAGACCGATTTATAATCTATCTCGAAATGTTTGTTTGTTTGTTTATTGTTGTTTAACGTCCCACTCAAGAATATTTCACTCATATGGAGACGTCACCAAATGCCGGTGAAGGGCTTCAAATTTTGACCCATGCTCGGCACTTACGGTGATTGAGCAGTGAGGGTTCCTTAACGTGCCGACACCTACTGTGACACGGGACCACGGTTTTTACTGTTTCATCCGAAAGACAAGAAACCAACATGACGCCGGATGGACTCGAATTCACGACCTCACGATCAAGAGTCGAGCACGCGACCGACTGAGCCATGCCGGCTCATCAATCTCGTAAAATCGACTGATAGATTCGACCATTCTCAATATAATAAGGATATCGGCATTTGATGTCATGAGAAAAAATAAAATATAAAATTGACAATTATGAGAGAGAGAGAGAGAGAGAGAGAGAGAGAGAGAGAGAGAGAGAGAGAGAGAGAGAGAGAGAGAGAGAGAGAGATTGTTTCTGCCTACTAATAATGTAAATAGCAATTTTGCGGTTTCATATCTAGGTTTCTGATTGAAAAATATCTTTTGTAGCTGTCTGTTATTTATATGACAACTGATTATGCAATGTTCTTTTTCACATACAACGATACGCTTTGCACAATCTTAAACCTGGAATACATTTCATGATTCACATTTTACAGATAGGATCAAAGTTCCAGGGGAATTTAAAGATTGCATCACCACTGAACTGCAAAACTGGGAATGTTGGATCTTCAAATTGAAAGTTCATTGAACAGATAAAATCAGAAAGTTATGAGCAATTTTGTTTTTACACAAAACATGTTTCTATCATAAAAGATCAGAATTCATATCTAACAGTACAAACAATATAGACGAGCAGGGGAGAATGGAAATAAAATTATTGATTGATGCAAGTTTTAACGACAGTTACATTTTAAAAAAATCAATAAAATTCTATGGAAAAACTTATTGGATTTTGTCAAGATACAAGCCTGGACAATTGCAAGCTTGCAGTTAAATGAAATTCGGACAGACATTATATTTGGTATCGATGTAATAATACATCGATATATCAAAATTTTATTTCTGACAACACGGACAGACATTATATTTGGTATCGATGTAATAATACATCGATATATCAAAATTTTATTTCTGACAACACGATATATCGATATAATCTGCTTCACATAACACGGCGGAGTCGAGGTAATTATGATACTGATGATTCTACTCACCTTTTGGTTATGAAAGGCGTCACGGAATACTCGTGGGTATGAGACGTAGGGATGACTTCTCTTACCAGTGTAATTATGATGTTTTTCCTAAATTTTAAACGCGTTCAACCCAGAGAATGATTCATGAGACTCCAACTCACCAGATTTGATGGATTTTACTATATGACAAAAATATTAATCGTTTCCAGGAAAATAAATTGATTAATACCACCTCTTTTATTTGTATATCACTGTGTGTTGGCGTCACCCAAGCGCTATAGCAATACATTATCTATTTTGTCCAAATTAGGTTACAATTGTACAAAATATAATTCATATATCCCGACACACACACACACACACACACACACACACACACACACACACACACCACGCGTTTGTGCATCAATTGGGTCGAACCCATTACTTATTTATTTATGTAATTAAAAAAACTCATTCATTCACAAAATATGAAACAGTGACAATGTCTGTTAGAAATAGCGATTAAAAGACAGTGCAAAATTGTGACCAAACATTTCATAATGTAAAGTTAATGCTGCGTCCCTTACAATAGTGCAAATCGAACTTCGACGTCCCGTAACTGCAGTAATCGAGAACCGTGATATATCCTGACTCTTGTTGATTATGGACAGACACTACACAATATCTTCTCATAAGCCTCATTGCTAATTTACAGGACATTGTCACTCCCATGTACATCAAATCTGTATCAAATCAGTACACTGTGCTGAAAGATCAAACCGTTAGATAACAAAATATGCTAATTTACAAATCTTATGAAGATTTAGAAGGGATGTGAGTGGCGCACGCCCATCCTAAAATCCTGCATCCTGGTCACTCCTATGTATATCAAATCTGTGCCAAATCAGTACACTGTGCGGAAAGATAAAAACGATAGATATTTAAAGCACGCCCCTCTAACCTAAAATCCTGCATCCTGGTCACTCCCGTGTATATCAAATCTGTGCCAAATCAGTAAGCACACTGTGCCCGTGTATATCAAATCTGTGCCAATCTGTGCCAAATCAGTAAGCACACTGTGCGGAGAGATAAAAACGTTAGATATCTAAAACACACCCCTCTAATCTAAAATCCTGCATCCTGGTTACTACACTGTGAGGAAAGATAAAAAGGTTAGATATTTAAGACACGTCCCCTAACCTAAAATCCTGCATCCTGGTAACTCCCATGTATATATGTACATGTATATCATATCTGTGCCAAAGCAGTACACTGTGCGGAAAGATAAAAACGTTCGATATTTAAAACACGCCCCTCTAACCTAAAATTCTGCATCTGCCTATCGACAGTCCCATGTATATCAAACCCGTGTCAAATCAGTACACTGTGCTGAAAGATCCAAGGTTAGATGACAAAATATGCAATCAAATGTTTAGCTTATCGTTGTATTTCTACGAAATTTCACCTCTTTACTTGTAATATTCCTCACCAAAGAAAATATCTTTTCTCATCCGACATTCATAATAGTAAACCCTGTAATTTGCAAATTACTACTAATGTTCATATATCTTTTTATCATTTTAATTTCAAATATTTTTTTTCCACTCAATGATAGATCAATGATCAGATCGCCAGGCTCATTCCTCCTCTCTACACAATTTGGGTGTCTAAAATGTCTTCGTCCATGTTGTAAACATAGCAGGTGTTTTTCCTTATGCAGGGGCAATTTCCATTTCGACCTTAGACAGTGGAATATTTTTACCATAAAATATTCTTTTCTTATCTTATTTTAGTACTACACCCTCTTAAACAGATGCTTTAATTATATATTAATAATTATGAATACAAGGTTTTTCGAGGTTTGCAAATCCTTGTATAACTGTATCCATCAAGGCCATTGTGTTATAAAACAGACAAAGCATTTAGAAGACACGTAAGTAGGTCGTTTGCCAATCCCTTATATAAATTTTCAAGAAACGAATGTAGTTTTTGTACTATTGAGTCGGCACATATAATCTATTTATTTACCGTCTATATGTTTCACTGACTACTTTGATCAAGAGAGTCTGCTTGTTTCTCTTCTTAGTACGCAATGATTGATTAAACAATAACAAAACTGACATGAAAATATTTTCTTGCACTTACAGATTTTTTATAGCCGAGTTGCAATAATGTTACTTATAGATGCATCTCTTTCATGGATGTATTGGGAAAACTGGTGAAAGATTGAACATGATATTGAGTGAAATGTAATTATGACGAGATCTGTGTCTGGTGACAATCTGGTAAATATTTTATCAAAACAATTCATAAAAACAAGCCAATCCTTAAGAAGGATTGTGCAGAAATTGTTTCTCAAGATGTCTGAGACGTTTGGCATTGAACTCCTCTACCCGCTATGGCCACATTTAGAATCACACAAAGCAAAAACAAAAGTATGGTCTAATATGATAAATCAGGAACGAAAAAGTTAATACTGCGTATTAAATTATTGTAAAATTTGGATGCAAAATCCAACACTTCTGAATTCTGTCAGTGGACTTTACCAGCATTTGGAATGGGTGAGTTCAAATGCGACTACAGGGATCGATGAACTAATAGACATTTGAAAAGTGTTTGTATGACGTAATTTGCACACGATTACGACCGTGTATACAGTCAATTCTGCATACAGAGCCACTGCTGTATAAAGGACACCGGCCTATAAAGGTCATTCAACCATAACCTTTGTTATCTTTTTTTATAATGAAAACCTCTATATAAAGGGCCACATGTCTACAACGACTACATTTGCCTGTTCCACTGAGTTGCCTTTATAGACAGGTTTAACTCTATACAAATGACTCCCCGGTAAATTATACATCTACATTTGATATTCATGGAGATGTATTCAATAACTTAATTTCCTAACATTTTCGAAGGTTCCTATGCAGTATGGTTTATATTTTTTCTAAACAATGGGTAAATAGCTAGCATTATCCCGCGATCTGCCATATAAGCATGATGCTAGTGCTATTTCAAGATTACAAGATTTAATGTTTTTGTTAAAGTCACATTCCGGGGATGTTATTGTAATTTTCTGGACATTATTGTAATTTTTGACATTTTCATTAGAAAACCACTCCTAACCGACGAAAATGAAAAATAATTTAAAAAAATTCGATGCATTAATGGGATTATTAGGGGATTCCGTAGGAATTCTTAAATTTACCCTGGTGAACGATTGATATAAAGGGTGTGCACGATTCACCGCGAGAGTACTGTTCTGGCACAGTCTCAGAACATGTTACAGTCGAATGTACCAGGACAGGAAGTAGTTATTTCAAAGATGTTGATAAAATTGACGTAAGTTAGTAAGTAAGGATAGCGTTCCAGAGCATTTGATTGTTGTTCCTCTTGTCTGGAATGTCCTGAACAGTGAAAGGAACACGATCAGTAGAGTGTCACCACGTGACCGGCACCACCTTACCATTTATAAACAGGTCAATGTTTTAAGTGTTTTCCACTCTAATTAAATGTTATAAACATAATACTAAAGTTATAATGCTCAAGACGATATCGTACCGATTTATTTGAATAGGACTTTGAAAATATGAGGAAAGTTCATACGAATACGCATAAAGAGAATTCAGTAAGGTTTATTTATGAACATTACTTCCCGGAATGTGTGTTAATAGCTATTTCCCAAAAGATTTGACAGGAAGAACATCATTGACACTTACCTTAGAATACAAATGACAAATTGAAAACGAATCCGTCACTAAGGTGACAGCTTTGTTTTTTCATCAGTTGGATCTGCTTCAGCATTTATATGATACATGTACAGATTTAAATGTTATGCGACCTTGAACAGTGTGTTGACTTTAAGAGTGGACCCAAGGTAATTTCTATTCTTTTTTCCCATACCCATTCAAGTTTAAATGTCCAATACTGGTTTTATAACTTATTCATAAGATAAAGAACATACTAAAAAGCCTTAACTATACTGAGTAATATTTCCTTTTTAGAAGCATTTGCACTAGGTCATTGCCACTGCTGGTGGACCGTTTGAGTCCCCGAGGGTATACATAAACCTAGTACCTGGTATCTCGGTACCAGCTGTCTATCTTATACTAAAGTAATATTTGGCACTGTTAACATCATTTAAATTCAAACTTTTTTCTAAAGCTAAGATAGTCATTTTTTTTAAAGTGGTTACTCTTAGGCTGATTTCGGCTATACTTTTAGAGATATTATTTGGCCTTGTATGATACCACTTTCTCTTTAGAAAATAAATTTTAAATTGGAGCTCAACTGATGAAGTCCAATTGACAGAAACGATATCGTCTTGAGCATTATAACTTTGGTAGTATGTTTATAATATTTATAACCACTAGGTCGTTGTCACTGCTGGTGGACCGTTTGAGTCCCCGAGGGTATACATAAACCTAGTACCTGGTATCTCGGTACCAGCTGTCTATCTTATACTAAAGTAATATTTGGCACTGTTAACATCATTTAAATTCAAACTTTTTTCTAAAGCTAAGATAGTCATTTTTTTTAAAGTGGTTACTCTTAGGCGGATTTCGGCTATACTTTTAGAGATATTATTTGGCCTTGTATAATACCACTTTCTCTTTAGAAAATAAATTTTAAATTGGAGCTCAACTGATGAAGTCCAATTGACAGAAACGATATCGTCTTGAGCATTATAACTTTGGTAGTATGTTTATAATATTGATAACAGAAGAATCGACCAAGATTCCATCATTTATAGACCAAAGTCTTAATTACTACATTGCATACCCTAACTTGAAAAACAATAAAACCACCTAAAACAATAAAATCACCATAAGAGCACCTAGCTTAGGGAACTATCTCATAATTCAGACCATAGATATTCAGTTCCTTGAAAAAGATCTAGATAAATATAAGATACGTCCAGACGCTAACTTAACACAGCGCCTTTTTAAGCACTTAGTTAGATGGTCCTAATATAAAGCTTCCACTGTAAATATGTGTCATCTTAAACGCCCTTGGTTGTTTTTTATTTTCCAGATTTAAACTTTTCACCCCTTAATGTTAGTGGAATGTTTTTATTCCTTTTGTTTCAGACCAGTCTACTATGCTTTATAGGGTGTGGCAGGGTTAACTAAAATCATATCTAACACACTTTCGTACGATCAAAAGCAGATCTTGTTGGAATTGTTGCACTGTTTTTGCCTTTTTCGTTAACATTTCATTTCAGTCTTATTGACATAAATGGTCGTTTGGGGAATATATCATTGACTGGGAACTCACGGCGGATGTAACTGGTCAACAGGGTATGCTTACATCTCCATGACACCTGATCTCACCTCAGTATTTTCTGAGGTCCGTGATTGTCCAATATTCACCAGATTTGTGTCCTGGACATCCCGATGATTTTTATTCTGGTATCAGAGATATTTCATATTATGGCCTATTATTTTTCGAAACGGTGACTTGAGTATAACGTTTAATATGCATACATGTGTACAAAAACAGGTGGTTCTGGATGCAATCGCTAAGTGTTCCTCTCAATTCAGTCCTCGCCACAATCATATGATTTGGATTTTGGTATATGAAGTAAAATGGACAAATACCAATGGAGTTTCGACAAATTAGATATGTAAATGAATAACAACTCAAGAGATTTCAATTTCATCATACTAACCTCACCTGATCAATTACACTACAAAATGTATTTTTATTTCAAGGGATTTGAATTTTGAATTTTGAGTGTTGTTTTACACTACACATTTCTAGTCCATATGGTGGCAGTCAGTTTTCAATGGTGGAGGAGAGACCCCGGTACCCGGGAAGAGACCATCGACCTTCCGCAAGTAAACTGGCAAGTGCAGCTGTTCAATATTTTGTTGCTCTTCATCATCATTATTTCTTAAATATTTTTATCGAGTTTTAAATTTAGATATTAAGGTTCGTTATTGTTCGCTTTTTTCAGTTATTTACAGAAAAATAACCAACGTTGAGGCAGAGTACACTTTTTTGTATTACACTACTGAAAAGTTAATGTAAATCCTTAAATATCTTTCACCACTTTTAATTATTTAAGTCTAAACTAAATTGCATGTTAAGTGATAACATTTCTGTTATTGAAGATAATAAATTATAAATTTTATGTTCCTGTATCATGCATCAATTGTCAAATGCTCGAAATGACACCTTTTGGCAAACTTTTTCATTATGACGTCACAATTAAATGGCCCGTGATACAGTTTTGTAATTGTGTCATTGCTTATCTAGGTACGCCGTCTTTCATTCATGAAGCCATTGATTCGATTGCAAGTCAAGTTAACAACCAAGAACAACAACAACAAACACAACAACAACAACAACAACAACAAACACAACAACAACAACAACAAACAACAATTACAACAACAACAACAAACAAACACAACAATTACAACAACGATCGCTACTACTACTACAAGTTTATTTGAAATCTCAAAACCATATTTACAAATTATTTTTTTATGAGAACATTAAGAATGTTCATGATTTAGTGTAGCAATATAAAAAAAATCAGATACCACAGTATAAATCAATAGAATGTCCAGAATATAGATACAAATCCGGTAAAAATTGA
>BROG01000462.1:410000-412500 GCA_030159075.1 Atrina japonica | reverse complement strand
ACCTATTTGAACTTCTTCCTACAATGGATTTCGATAGTTTTGTTTATTTCCTCACATTTGAGATAAGGTATTTAGTTGTGATCTTTATTGGGTTTACATTTCATTTTTTAAAATTCATTATCAAGTTAAGATTAAAAACGGCACAGTGATCGGTCCAATATCTTTACATTATATTTATTGTAAATTGTACAAAAGTTCATCAGATTATTTAATGAAACATCATCTTCAATGAGAATCCCGATTCTGGTTCTGATGGGTTTTTATCGCTTGCCTTTTTATATTAAATAATTGCTCATTATAAATCATTCTCCCGACGGCACCTGCATATTTATTTCAAATTCGACCCCAGCCCCTTAGAAGAATCCAATGGTTACTCCTTTATGCTAATGGTACATGTACCAGTACCTAATTGTTCAGGATGTTAAAAAGAACATTGAAATTCCATTTGATTTTGCACGTACTTATTCAACTGATCACACTTATATAAATGATTCGGTTCATCGTTTGACACGTACAGACATGGTAAATATAATGTGAAATAGATCACGTCTCATGACGTCAGAGGGGCAATACCTCTCGGACTGTGTTTATCTGTATTATAGTCAATATATATGTTAAATGAAAAAGCTTTGTGACTGATACAGGGGCCTATAGTTTCACACACACACACACACACACACACACACACACACACACACACACAGAGAGAGAGAGAGAGAGAGAGAGAAAAAAAAATTACCAATGATCGTACAGAATAATATATTTAATGTATATTTTATTAAGTTTACCTAGTAGATAAATGTACTTAGCTATTAAACACTGTCTGCCTTAAACTGCACGTAAGTAAAGCAAATTAATGCATAGTCTAGACGCACTACAAATATTCAGTTATTTCGTCTCGAGATCAATTCTATCGTCTAGACGTAACCCTAGATGTCTGATTCTCGAACGGATATTATTCAATAGACTATTTTTATATTTGGTATATCTGGCGACAGCGTCCTTAATACTTCTGTCTGAATGTTTTAAACACGAGTGTAATTGATATGATATACGGAAAATCGACACCAAATCAGAAAGCAGGAAGCAAAGACAATTTGCTTGTATTGCACAATGACATTTCGGTACTCGTGATGCGTATACAATGTGAATGGAGAATTTCACAGAGAGAGAGAGAGAGAGAGAGAGAGAGAGAGAGAGAGAGAGAGAGAGAGATATTCAAATTGTGTTGTCATCGTTCTAATATCCGAAGTGTTTATCTTTTTATAAATGTGGTATACGGATGTCAAACATGCAGGATGTATGTATATACGTGCCTTGTGCAAATTATTTACCGTTAAATGTATGTGTATGGATTATATATATATATATATATATATATATATATATATATATATATATATATATATATTGTTAATTTGTCCCCGTTTCCCCAAAATGACAAGGCTGAAATATACGCTGTATCTTGTACTAAAACGACAGCATTTGTGACCCCGAAAAATACTCAGTTTTTGTAATTAGTAAATGTAAATATTTAATAATGCACAAATGATCTCGCTATAGCATGCGGAGAATATAAAGTATAGCTTTTTAATTATACATAGCAGAACTGAATGTCACTTGTAACGTGTAAAACATTATATACTCCATTATGCTAGGCAATTAGCAAGATTTAAAAGTATTCATGTTAGCCATTAAAACTTGACGATGCCTTTTCAGCAATGATGCATGGAGTTTTGAAAGAATAAAGTGATTTCGTTTTTGCAACTTCTTCAGAATGTTTAAGTATTGGTCTATGAGGTTTTAGAATTCTTTCTTCAATAGTCATATGTCTATACATGACTTCAGTCTGTATTAAATGGCCAAACTGTTCATTTAATGCCGATTTGTTTCAAATAAAATGAAAAGATGATCGGCTTAATGACAATGATAATATTTTCCTTTCCTTGTCTGTTCGTCTGTCTGTCACTCTATCTGTGTTCTTCCTCTCTGTCAGTTTCCCTGTTACTTTCACAAGGCATATTGATATACAAATATTTAGCCCACCTCTCTTTCAGTTTCCCCAATGCACATTGTTCGCATTCTGCACGTAATGGAACCTTGTGATGATATACAAAGTAAATGAATATATCAGAATGATAATAATGTTCTTTTATGTTTCTAAGCTAAGATAATATGGAAAATTTCTAAATTCACACACACACACACACACACACACACACACACACACACACACACACATATACACATATATATACATATATATATATATATATATATATATATATATATATATATATATCTATATCTTGCTTTGCTTTCACCTTTCATTTGGCTGTCTGACTCTCATTCGCTCACTGTGACATGTGTGACCTGCCGTGATAAATAACTCCTGTAATATTTTGGCGTTGCAATAAAAAAATCATCGAGTCAGAATATCAACAAACAAAGAAAAAATAAATAATGAATTCAAAACACGAGTCATTGCAGATGTTACATT